>JAGDQP010003387.1:0-11855 GCA_022664845.1 Lepisma saccharinum
AAAATTGAATGTCGCATAATTTTGCGACGAATTGAGCACAAACGAAACTTTCTACGGCACAATCCGTCACAAACGAAGCACAAACGTTTGCACTAGTTTTGGTCGTTTGTGCCGTTCTTGGGGGGGCCAGCTTCACGGAGGTAATTTTGGTATGTTAGTAGGGCCTGATGAGAAACACCAAAAAATGTAACATTATAGTCCTGGGTTGTATATTACAGCTTCTCAAACTTTGAATTTTCCCCGAAATTTTGAGTCACATTCATTATCAAAATTGCTTGTAAACTTTTGTCTTAATCAAGATAGAGATGTGATTCTTACCTGGTTGTGAAGGTCTTGGACAGTTCTTTTATTTGATGTCCAACACTTGCCCCTCCATGTGAAATTCAAATATTTGTCATTTGACCTTGAATACTAAAAGTAACTTTACCTCCGATTGTTTTTAAACTTTCTGGAAATAATGGCCTTTTATTCTTAAAGACATATGCAAAGTCTCCAAATGGGACACCCCTGGGAAGATAAGCAGTTTTAAAATTTTATTTACAGCTGTTAAGCATTTTTTGAAACAAAAACATCATCAATATTTCTGATGAAAATATATTGCTAGTTGGGTCATTGCGTAGGTTAAGGCTCCTCGCTACTCCCGCCCCCACTTTTTAAACATTGTTCAAAATATTTCAAAATTTAATAGCATTATCAAAATTTTAAGAAGATACTTCTCTAGTACTTACAAATTACTATGAAATACAATGGACAGCGATCGCGAGGTCTTGTCCATTGATGAGTGATCAGTTGTTAATTAAATAATGATGTCATAATCTTTGACAACGTATCACTCACCAATTGACAAGATCTCGAGATCGCTGTCCATTGTATTTCTTAGTAATATGTAAGTACTAGAGATGTATTTTCTTATAATTTTGATAATGTTATTAGATTTTAAAATATTTTGAAAAATGTTAAAAAGTGGGGGATTAAGTAGCGAGGATCCATAAGAGACAAGTGTTATGAAACATGATGGTCCCAATTTGGGTAGTCCGTCTGAGGCCATGGGGAGGTGAGACTCCAATGTGGCCGCTGTAACATGCAATTTCTAGTATACAAGTGACCATATCTTTGGAATTTTTACACCTAGAATTACGGCGTTGGTATCTAATTGTAAAGTTTCATTAGCAAAATTGTTTTCAAATAATGGTAGCTACTTGTTAGTCCATCCTGAGATATGGAGAGGAGAAATACAACATGGCTGCCAGAATAAGCCATGTCTATTATACACACAACCACTCTCTCGATAATGCTATTTTGGCGTATTATTTAATTGATTTATACTACAAAATTCAGCAAATGTTAGTGGTTTTTTGAGTAGTCCGTCGTGGGCTATGCGGAAAGAAAAATTCAATATGGTCGCCGAAGCATGCAATTTCTGGCATAGAATAATTATATTTTTAAAATTGTTGTACCTAGAGCAATGATTTTGGTGTTAAATTGGATTTTTTTATTATCAAAATCATTAATAAGAGATGGTTACCATCTGATTAGTCCACCTTGAGCTGTAGAGAACTAAAGATCCAATATGGCCGCCGAAAGAAGTAATTTCTAGCTTAAAAGCAACCATACTTTTTGGAAATATTACACCTCGAGCTATGATTTTGATGTCAGCTTTTAGGCTTTCATTAAAAAATAATCAACAACTGGTGGTAGGCATCTGAGTAGTTCATCTTGAACCATGGGGAGAAAAATTCAATATAGCCGCCGGAGTAGGCAATTTCTAGCATACAAGCAACCTTATTGTGGTAAATATTTATTGTAATTTAAAATAGAGACTTATACTAACGTCAAATTGAAGATATTAAGCCAGGATATATTTTAATTGCGTCGATTTGTAGAGTTTAATCGAAAATACATTTTTATTGACTTGAGTTTTTAAAGTTATTCTAAATCGTGTAAGACTTATGAAATGCTTTAATGTTCAACTCAAAATTCCTTTTGTCTCATAACTTCATAATTGCAAGAACTTTGGTGAAAGGCAGCGGCGTATTCTTCATGAATGCAAGGCATACATTGAATGCCTTCCGATTCTAGTTTATTTTTTTTATAGTTTTCCAAGGAGAAAACAGAAAAGATTTTGAGAAATTACGAAACCTCACCTGATATCCTACACTAGAACGCGTAGTACGAAAGCTGGCAGTAAGAAGTTTAGTATACTAATCACGTATGGTGCTACAGTATGCTCGTCAATGTATGTGGGCGTCAACTCAAGATCTTTGTCGTCCACTTGCCTGTGAACCTGTGTTTTATTGCTTGAAAGACGCGGGAGAAATCCAAAATGCATGCAATGCTAAACGTTGCATGCAGCATAGTTGCCATCTAGACGAGAGAGTGTGTGTTGTTAGTACTCGGAAGTCGCCGGTCGAGCGGGAAACGTTCATTGACTCTTAGAAATATCGGAAAGATATGTGTTGTGCGGCGTGGTCTTTAATTCTATTTTGTTTAGCTGGGTTTGAAATATTTATAGTTGCGCCCGTTTTACTTTATTGTTAGTGTTGTGTGCAGTGTATATTTTTCAGTGTTAATTAAAGATATAATTCTGAACGTATTTGAGAAACTTTTCAGTGCTCGTCCTTTGTAGGAAAAGTTAAGTATAATAAGATATGCTCCAGCTCTAGCACTAACGAACAAAACAAAACTTGTCAAAAGACAAAACTCCAGTCACAAAACAAAACTTATGTGCATAATTTTAATCAAGAAGTGTACAATAAAACTGTGTGGCTTTGCGATTCGGAAAATTTGTGCAAGCTATTTTGTTCTGAGATCTTCTCACAGAAATGAAAAGCAACGATTCATTCTTTGACACAGTCACCGGGGAATTCTGCAAGATCAGGAGAATGGAATTTCGTTTCAAGTAATTTGTGAAAGTTATTGTAATTAGTTTCTGATAGTCTACCATTTTAAACATGATATATTTACAGGACATTCATGTGTGGTATGTACAAATAATGAGATTTTGACATAATTCTTTAGACTAATAATAATAATAGTCGTAGTAGTAGTAGTAGTAGTAGTAGTAATAATAATAACATTTTCTTTCATTTGGGGTCCCGCCTTACCACCCCTGCCTCTTTGCATCATTTGCAAAAGGCAAGTTGTGCACTTTTAAGGGCGTGCAGCACGAACATTTTTGTTCTCTTTGCCTTGGGGCAGGCATGTCCGTAGAGATTCTTGGATTGCCGGAATTCGGGAATTCCAAGAAACTCCTATGTTCCTTCTGTCTACGACATCGGGTGTTGCGGGATGGACTTTTGGCCAGGCATCCAGAATGTTCTCCTGGCCTTGGTTTCCTTCATTTGGAACTTTTTCTTGGGTTGATCCCTAGCTGTTGAATCCAATTTTATTAGAAAAACACAAATACAAAATACATAGACGAAACAGTACATAACAGGACAACACATCATTGACTTGAGTAGGCTTCTGCTTCTTCCCTGTAATGAGACAATAAAAGATCAGTAATTGATGTTCTTGAAACTTATAATTCTTTCTGTTTCGTTTGTCATCTTATCGCAGTGTTGACTGGATTCCGTGGTTGGTCAATTTCCCTTTAAAAAGCACGTGTTTGGTTTTCTCTGCCATATTGTTAATTTATTGTTTTTACACCATGATATCATTTCTCCTATTATTTGGTTTGCCTTTGTTTGGATATTTTTTCTGCTTTCACTTTTAAGCACCACCGCCAGGTCATCCACGTACCCTACCACGCGCTCCACTTGCTGCATGCCGTTTAGCATCTCCACACATGGCTGGAAGACAATTTCCCACAGAATAGGCCCAAGGACCGATCCCTGTTGGCATCCCTTTGTTGTAGTCTTGGTCACGACGCCATCGGCTGTATTTACCTTGGTTATTCTATTCGTGAAATAATCTTTGATCAAGTTCCAAATGTTAGGATGAATTTTGATGTTTTTAGTTCCTCCAACATTGAAGGCCACCATACATTGTAGAAGGCACCCATAATGTCAAAGAAGATCCTCAAAACGTATTTACTTGGATATAATTATCTTTTCAAATATTTTGCTTATTACGTTAAGAAGACATATATGTCTATATGACTTCGGATTAGATTTTACTTTGTCCTCTTCCTTCAACAGCATTTTAATTAAATTTGATTTTTTCCAGGAAAGTGGGAATCTCTTCTGCCTAATACATTCACAGAATATTCTTTTAAGATATGGCATCCAAAGGTCTTTTGTTAGTTTGTAGATTTCATTTTTTATGCCATCTGGCCCTGGTGCCTTACGTAATTTTAGGCTTTTAATTGCCGTCGAGACTTGGTCATTGGTTATTATTATATCCTCTTGGTTTTCATTGTTATCTGGAGGAATCCGCATTGTTTCTTATCCTTCTGTTTTCTGCGTTATCTTTTTCATCTTTATCACCTGGGAAGAGTTTCTGGTATAGAAGTTCAACTGTTTCCTTTCATTTTTTGTTCATTAACCATCGTCTTTTTCAGCGTGTTCAGAGCTCCTTTTGTCTTAATTGTTCGCATTACTATTTTATAAGGCATTCCCCATATACGTGTATCATTACATAAATTTTCCTCTACAAATTTATTTCATGGTTTCTTTTTACATTCATATAGTTCTTTTTCAAATTGTTCTTTAATTAACCTATATTTATTAAGTCTTATGCTTCTTAAATCGTGATTGCCGGCTGCTTTGTAACTTTTTCTGCTTGCCTTAAGTTTGTTTTTCAAGTTTTCTACGCCAGGTGTCCACAATGTTTTCCTTTTATTATCATTATAAATTCTTGAAGCTGATGTCTCTATAGCTCTTCGTGTAACTTCTAATTCTTCCATAACATCGTCCAGGCTGCAGTTTACCTCGATTCTGGAGTCGCAGGTTTCTTTCAAGTTTTTTAACATTTAGTTTCTTTATGTTATAACTAAAGTTTTCTTCTTCCCGTTCATTATTATTTTTATTCAGAGCAAAATAGATTTAAAAACCGATGACGCCATGCTGGGTCGTTGTTGCATCTTCGTTCACTCTCAAGTTATTTATGTATTTAAACAAATTCCCCTTAACAAGTATAACATCTATACTGCTTTCCGCTCCAGCCCTGACGTGGAAGGTTGGTGGCTGACCAACTTTATTGATTACTGTAAGCTAATGCTGGTAGATTAGGTCTTAAAAATTTATCTGTTTCTATCTGTCTCAGGGTAGTGTCAGAGCGGAGAGTTTGCGTTAAAATTACCCAAAATTAGTGCATATTCCCTACAAAGCCCCTCCGAAATGTCATCTATATTTTGAACAAATATTTCCCCTGGCACTGAGAAAAGACAGTAGAAGTTGATAATCATAATCTTAATTGAACCTAGATTTAAATCCATACACAGGAGCCACCTATTTACGTGTCTGGAGTCCACTAATACCTCGAGCTTCTTCTTGAAGATGACTGTAGCAACCATCGGGCTTGGGTCCTCAGGCAGAATTGTCATGACATCCATCGGCATTCCCTGAAGTTTACCCTTGTTCCTGGATGCATGCCACGTCCTGATTTTCCCTCTCGCAGAATACTCTTAGCTCTTGTGTAGCAATTCTTTATCTGTCCAAATTTACTTGTACAAACTTGAAAATCTCAAGGTTGCCTGATGTGGACGTAGCATGCTGGAAACTTCTCAGTTGGTATAAAGGCGATCCTGCCGTAAGCCATGACAAACTGTCTGTAGGTGCTGTTTAGTTGAAAGGACTCGTCTCTTCGCTCAAATATATTGTCTATCAATCAAAGCAGATCTTGCAGATCCATTGTTATACCGTTCGATCTTAGGTTAATCCTGTCTACCTCGTCAATCACTGGGAATGTTATTGTTTTTCCTGTTTTGGTGTATGTTTCTGACAACTGTTCTTAGTGCTGCCGTTAATAGTAGTGGTTCTTTTAAGCGTGACATGATATAACTGGTGTTAAATCCTCATAAAAAAATCGGATTAAATTTCGATGCTCCAACCTCCTCCTCCGCCAGTTCCCCTCCCATTTCATACATTTCATCTTTATTCATGGTATCTATGTTTTCTGTCATTTCCGTCTCCTCCACCAATACTTTGCTTTTGTTAGATTTCTGTTTATATAATCTTGGAATCCAAGATTTCGATCTTCTTTTTTTCTTTATGTTTGTTCCTATCTTGTTTCCTTCCATGTGGATTCCCTTGTCTGTAAATTCCAAGGCTATGTGAAACGCTTCTTTACTTTCGCCCGGCAATCCCAGAAATTCTTTCCTGATATTTTCCTCTTCTTCTTTCCGGATGTTAGTGTTGTTCTTAATTTTGCTTAGTTCTTTTTTGATAGTCCCAAAGAGTAGTCTATCTTCTATTACCATTTCTAGCCCAATATCCTATATATTATGTTCCCGTTTTTAAGTGTATTTAGGACTTCTTCTGGGGACACTTGCTAAAGTCCCATGCCTATAGCCGGTATCCTGATTTTTTTACTTTTTATTGAAGACAAAATCTCCAACAGCAACTCTAAGTCCTCTAAAAAAGTCTCCCTAGATGATTTAATAAGAACAATTTTGCATTCATATCGATTTGTCGAAAGGTATTTATTGTATGTAATTTTCCACTATATTCCATCACACTTAGATTAAAATCATCTTGAGATAATTCCACAGTCTGGGCGAAACCCCTTGGGAATGTTGCTAAATTTGGATTTATGAAGTGTAGTATGATCTGATTTTTGTCATCCATGTCTATATATCCTTGTTTCCCCTCGATAAATTCTTAAATGGTTGTTTCACTGCTATTTGTTAGTCAATCTTTAATGTTTTCAATTTTCTTGGTGTTATTAAATTTTATCAGTCTTTCAAGACTTCTTTCTTGTCTGCACGGGGGGGTTCTTCTTTTTGGATTTTGGTGATTCTTCGTCGATTAGGCTGTGATTACAGGTCATAATCGAATTTATCGATGGGTCTCTGTAAATTCGATTTGTAGTATTGACATTCTTGCTGGTTTTCGCCCCGCACAGTTTTTTCTCGAGTGACATGGTACTCAGATCTTCTTATCCTTGTCTTTACAATATGTTTCTTTTGTGTCCTATCTCGCCGCAATTCCCAAACCTAGAATCATTCCTACAATGTGCATCAATGTACCCGTAGTAAAAACAATTCATACAAGTCTTGACCTCGAGAAATTCCGTTACGTTTGTGGCCTCATATCCTATGTAGACTTTCGGACTTCTCAGAATCAATTCCCGTACCTGACTGGGTACTTCAAAAATCAGGTGGTATCTCTCCTGATTTCTAGGACCCGTCTTGAACCTAGACTTTATCAATTTATTCTGTTCTTCAGTCAATTCAGTGAGGTTCCTTTCCAATTACTCTTCTACTGCCTCCGTCTTTCATTTCTGTCGGAATTCCATACATTATCATCAATGGGTTTCTCTTATTGCTTTAGTTTGTCAGGTCGAAATTTCCTGCCATGTCTGGATGTTTCCTTAGATTTTCTTTTTCCCTCGCCATAGCCATTTGGAGTATCAATGCAGTTCTTCCTTGTATTATTTGAAAATTGATTTTGTCTTCTCTACTGATTGTGTCAGCCTCATCCTTGTCTCTCTGAGATTTTTCCCTTCTCTAGGCTTAATCACTATTGTTGGCTTGTATTTATTGTATTTGTTTCGATGATTCTTGTTTTTATGGAATCTTTGTATCTTTTCTTAGTATGTAGGCGAAACTAACCACTGGTGTAGGTGGTGTAGTGGTTTCTTTTGCTGTCTTCAAACTTCCATTTTTCATATATAATTTTCTGAGTTCTTCTTCTTGGTCTCGTAATTTTTCTTCAGTTTCCATTCTTCTTATTTCTACTTGATTGTTGGTTACTTCTAGTTCCTTTATCTTTACGCTTCCAGTTATTGGATCTTCTTTTAGTTCATTGTGGTTCTTTCTAACTTGTCAATTTCATGGTCCCGCTCCTCTACCTTCGTCTGCCATTGTGCAAGCTTGATCTCGCATTTTCTCTTTTCAGTTTCTCTTGGTTCCTTTGCAGTTCTTCTAGTCTTCCTTCCAAGTATGCTGTGCGTATCTTCAAGTCTTCTACCTCCTTTCCTTGTTTATATCTTTTACTGACTTCTTCTTCTTCCGGCGTTCTTAATCTTTTCTTACTTCCATATTCCTCCATGATGGATGGAGCACCCGCTCCTCCTGGTGTGGTCTCCATACTGTTTTGGTCAACGACTCCTCTTCCTACACTTCTCAGGTGCATTATTTGAGGAGTTGCTTCTTTGTTCGCTTTTTCCGAATCTCTGTAGACATCGTCTACAACTTTTTGTCTCAGTTCTTTGTCCTCTTTGTTCAATCTTGATTTAGCTGGGTTTCTTTTCTTCTTCTCATTTTTTTCCATGCACTCTTGTCTAAATGGATTGTTTGGATCTATTTCCAACTGATCAGATCTCCACTCCTGTTCAAGCATCGCGAGACCCGACTTCGTAATGTCCGTATAATCGAACTTCTTCGACTTTCTCTTATTCGCTCTCGACTCGCAAAAATGCACGACGCGGTGATACATCAAGTTTGTTTACTTGAGATCAGATAAGTGGCATCCCCAGAGCCAAGGACCGGAGCGCCCGACACCGAGAGGACAGCCACCGGGTCGTGGGGAGGGTTGACTCTACAAAAAGACCAAGGAGGTGGACCAAAAATGTTCCCGGCAAAATTATATACCAAAAAACATTTTGGGGGGTCAATGACACCTTGGGCAAGGTCACTGGCCTCCCTAAATATCAGGAACCCATCGCCAATGGCCCCGAAGCCACTGCCCACCTAGCTGTCTATGTACTCGCAGTAAACTTCGTGGTGGCAGGGACTTAGCAACAGATTGTTCTTCCAAGGTCGCCGGAAGTTCTAGGTCAAGCAACCTTTTCAAGACTTACACGTGTAAGCGTCACTATTTTAACTCCGAATAGTTAACATGGGATAATGGTTTGTTTAATATATCCTCCAAAAAAATCAACCATGCACTAAAGTTTAATAGTAAGATCCTTTCATAAAGGTCTATAAGTTTTTGTACTCAACAACTCTGTATTGTTCGTTTCTTCCCCGAAAACAATCACTACTTCGGGAGCGATCAACACACACGTCTGATCACTTCCAAAGGACAAACCCGAATCCCTAGTATTAACATTGCATGCCCAACCTCAAAAGTCAGGATAAGGCAGTGGTGAAAGGTTTTACTCATTTGTCAATGAGAATGAATTCTGACAAAATACGCCAGCAGATCAGTAAGTCACAAAAGAAAAAAATGTCAATTCTTTCGGGTTCATTTCTGATAATGTTACGAAGGAAGAAATTATCCTATTTTGTGGGGAGCAGACTAAATAATATATTGATTAAGATAAAATGTGTTATTCAATGAGAACGCAAAAAAACTACAATTGGATGTTTCGGCGAACATATTAGGTTCTTTCTTCCCCGCAACTCAAGACGGATTCCCAAAATGGCGACCATCAATGATTTTAATCGTAAAACACTACAATTTGACACCAAAATCATAGTTCTCGATGCAATAGTCCCCAATATGTATGACAAACAACCATTTGTATTGTCATAATGATAATACACGATTAATGATAACAATACTTGTATTGTATTTGCAGCCCCATAGTTTTGCTGTCCCAATTTCAACTATGACAAATAGCGTTTTTTGGTTAGCCCAACCATATTATTTTTTGGGTGCCGAGATATGAAATAATCATTTTGTTACCGAAATAGCTACTTACATTCATATTTAAACTACATGGAGAAACAACGTAATAGACTTACTTATTTACTTGTAGATTATTGACTTGTTTACAAAAGAGTCGCGAACCCATTATATGAGGCCTTTCCAATGCTGTATAAACTGCATTTATCACATTTTGCTTCAAAGTTAGACTTACGTGCTTCTAGCTCTCAGGTACAGAATTCCATTTTTCTTTCGTTCCTCACAAGTCTTATTTCCCAGGAACCTTTTGCGCGAAGCAGTTTACAGTCATAATCTTTGATTGACAATTTTAATTATCAACAGATGACTTTTAGTTGAAGTGTGATTTGTTCTAAGCTTTGCAAAGAATACAGTATTTTTCTTTCCAGATTAATTTTTTTTTATTGAAGATGTGTTTTTGATTTTAAATTAATAAACGGCATGATTTTTTAAGTTCCGCAATTGAAGTTCTGTTACATGAAATCAACACAGTGATTATTTCCGCACTAGTTGTCGAAAGTAGATCCATGTATGGTGAGGTTACTTTCATGATATTAAGAAGAATTCTCACTTCTTGGACTTTAGAGTAGGCAAAAAGATTATAATAAAATAAAGCATTCTTATAAACTCTAGTTTTTGTTTTTGTTTTTGGCAATATGGATTCCATACAAATCACTAACGAAATAATACAATACCTTCTGTATGTCATATTCTGAAGTATTCTAGGCATGAATGGCAAACTGAGAATCTGTAATTCAAGTAGGCATGTGGAAGGCTTGTAAAATAATTGCAAAATTGGTGATATGTCTTGTTATTAAGCACACTAATGAATATGTCATGACGCTCATGAGTATTCCCATTTTGAAGGACACTTAACTTTCCTTATCCGAGTCCCGTTTTTATATTAAGAAACATTTTAAAGTGTTTTTATTTCAAGTCACTTGATACACTGATCATTTATTTCGCTTTTAAAATCAAGATACTTCGGATTTTACTACCTCCAACTCGAACGAAAGCGCGGAAATGTATTTATACCTTGGGTATTACCGCAGCATATGGAAGTGGGTTTGCGTGTCTTGAAATAGAAGACCTGCTCACGAATTCCTTGCAAGTGCACTGTAATACGTATTCCATTTACACCAATAAGAAGTAGAAGAATTATTTCTTGCGTGATTACCATCTTTACCATTTGCAAAGGTAATAAAAATCCAATATATCGTGACTGTTACCTATCCACCTGCTCCAAGGATTTCTGACGTCCAATTTTTAGACAATGAAAAAGACTTATATGAAGCGGTATTATTAACTGCGACCTTCAATATTTAAATTAGCACTAATTGTTATTTTGTGAAAAATTTACACAATATTCCAGGATATAATAAGTAAAATGTATTATGAGCTGAAATATTAATACTAAATACCTTGTCACAGAGAAAGTGGTGAGTTAATCAAACAACAAAGTTTATCCTAGCTTATTGAAAAGGAATAAAATCTTTTATTATTTCTGTGTGAAATCTCTTCCTAATAGTAAAGAACCATATAATCTAACTTAAGAAAGCCTACAATTTGAAACACATTCAATATATATATTGAGAGCACGCGTAAACAAGTTATTAACATTTTGACAATAGCTTGATCCCAAATGTTTGTGAGTGTGTTGTTTCGGTCTACACTAGGAATTTAACTACTAAACAAACTTACCTTTAGATGCTTCCTCAAATTTGTGGACGAAATCCTGGCTGTTGATAAATATTTCCCGCCGGGGCACTTCAGATAATTTATTTTTAAATTCTGTCCACCATCCTCCTCAGCTTTTAAAAAAAGTATTTTTTCAAATGTTCGAACGGTAAAATAATTTCGTTCTCCATCTTTATGAAAACAACACCAACCAAAGTAAACTAGACTACCATTGCACTCGCAGTTCTCTCACTGAATGTATTGATTTGGAACTGTCAAAATCTGTGGCAAAATCTTCCAGGTGTTTGCAATCCGTACACGTGATTTCCCTGAGGCTGTACTCATCTTTCAAAAACAGCAAATGGCACTAAGATCTTATCTGTTTCTCTGTATATTGGTGACTGACTGTCGGTCACTGACATAGTTCATGCTCCATTCTGAGAAATTCACTGACAGGAAAGAAAC
>JAGDQP010003387.1:11955-50857 GCA_022664845.1 Lepisma saccharinum
TATATATATATATATATATATATATATATATATATATGTTGTAGTAACTAATACGAAAGGTAACGGAATAAAAGTAACGCAAACTAGGCACGTTACTTAAAAATTTGTAACGCATTACCGTTACAGTTACTTTGGAAAAAATGTAACGCGTTACTAGGAAACGTTACTGAAAAAGTAACGCGTTACTTCCGTTAAGTTACTTTCCATCACTGCCTGCTAGACAGCAAGGCGAATATGAACCGGTTTCAGATAGATTACATCTACTATGTTACCTTTCCGTGAATCCAAACGATACTGTTAAAAAATAAATCCAAATTATCATGGATGGATCATACAAGCAAACTTAGAAAAACATATGATAGTTTAGATGCATTTATTGAAGATCTAATAGAAGAAAAAACTAATCTGAATGTAGAAAGCTATTAAAAGCTTGTTATGAAAAAATCCAGTTTCTTGCAAACTTCTCTCTTTGACAATTTGCTGGTCAGCACAGGTCAAAGTCCACCTCAGCAACGTTCACATCAATTCCGCAAGCATCTGCAATTCCTACTAACACATATTTGAAACAAGCTGATCTAATACATGATTTACAGCAACAAATCGAAAACCTCACTGCAGATTTCTTCTCTTTCTGCTGAGGCCAACAAACCTGGTAATCATCTAAATTTGTCACGTAACAACAGAAAGTTTAATAACCGTGGCAGGAATTATCAAAACAGTCAGAATTTTAATGGTAATAATTCTCGTCAGAATTCCAACCAGTACAGAAAATAATGAATAGAACAACTCTGGCAATATTCAGCAACAAATACTGAAGCGTAGTATTCTGATGATTCTCCTCAGTCCCATCAGTCTGAAAGTTCCTCTAAGAACAATGTGATATGTAATATATGTCATTTTCCCAACCATTCTTCAGATCACTGTTTGGCTAACAAATAACAAGAATAGCATAAAGGAACACATCTACCCGCGGGAAAACGATCATTGTCACAATCGTTCATTAAAATGAATTGCCGCATACTTTAACTAATATAAGGAGAAATAGATGCCTATCCAACTAGACAGAATTTCTGATTCTGACGTTGCTAAATCAGCTTATCGCTATAAAATTCATCACCTAAGCTACGTAGAGTCTCCGGAAATGTGTTGAATATTTCGGAAATTGTTTTACTAATTTTTATATGAAAAACAAATAAAATAAAAAGATTTTAAAAACACACTTTTTAAAGATGGACTAAAAAGTAAAAAATAATAAAATAATCTTATGAATCGGAAAAACAACGTCGGTGCTCTTGCTTACCTTATCATAAAATCATAATATCTAAGAGCACCCACAGTTTTATTTTCCGATTCATAAGATTAATTCAATTTATATTTTACTTTTTAGTCCATCTTTAAAAAGCTTTTTTTAAAATCCTTTTTTAATTATTTTTTGTAACCCACTCTTGGTCATACACCTTTATACCGAATTTCCTTTCTCTAGATTCAGTGACTTAAAAATGTTTCGGCGGCTATTTTGGATTAAAGATGGCGACTTTCTTTTAACGTTTTATTATATTATCGTGATTTACTCATGATGGTACATATTCATTTTAAATTTTATTTCTCTAGCTGGAATGGTGTGGAAAATGATATTTAGAAAGCCATTTTGAATCCAAGATGACGACTTTTTCAAAATGTAATAATTTCCTAAACTAGTTGTTATGATACACCTTTATGCCAAATTTCGTATCTCTAGCTCAAACGGTGTAGAAAATGAATTTTTGTGTCCGCCATGTTGGATCCAAGGTGGGTCTTTGGAGAAATTTGGTAATATTTTCATAAGCTAATAGTGATAATATAGCTTCATGTCAAATTTCACTTTGCTAGCCCCAACCGTTTAGGCTGTGTATTCTATACAGCAATAGGTTTGGCGGCCATTTTGGATCTAAGATGGCGACTTTTTCAAAATGTCATAAGTTAATATTGCATTATCATCAAGTTCTGAGCTATATTTAAAGTTTCAAGCCTCTGGTTCATCGGGAGGTTAATTTAAAATCGATTGCAAAATTTGTACCGAACAGACAGACAAGAAAGCGAGTTGATTTTCTATTTTGTTGTACTTTGTACCGAACAGATAAGAAAGCGAGTTAATAAAAACGTGTTAAAATAGAAATTTCCGACATCCATTTCGAGTCATTTAAATTTTCAATTTGGTCCCCTTCTTGGATAAGACTTTATAACAGCACAAAGGGCAAATTTTAAACCTTAACAACAATGTTGCCACTATTCGTAGATTTGTACCACCACTCACAGAGGTATGCTTTTCTGAGTTATTTACAAACTCTTTCTCAGTCGTATCTACACGACTGATCAGTATTATAAGCAAATTTTTAAAATAGGAAGCCACTTGAAAATCCTTGTAGAACACCAAAATGACGACTATTCAAAATGACCGCCAACAACTTCTTAAAATTAGCTGCATCTCTGCTTCTATACTTCCAATTTCTGCTTCTATATTGTAGAAAAATATAGACCTACAATAGGCAAATACAGCCTTCACGAAAAGACCAACAAGAATGGAAAAAGACTGATAACTTTCGCGATTTCGATAAACCTACTGGTAAAGAGCACGTACTTTGGACACAAAGACATACACAAATACACATGGGTATCTCCGGACGGCAAAATTCTCAACCAGATCGATCACATATTAGTAGAAGACACACCAACATAATGGAAGTTAGGTCGTACAGAGGAGCGAAAGGTGACACCGACCATCAATTAGTGATCACAAAAGTAAGGGAAAAGTTATGCATCGCTAACAGAGAAAGCAAGGGGTCAAAACAACTGAAATTCGAAGTGAAACGATTAAATAATCCGATTAAATAATGATAATGATGATCTTAATAATGAAACTTATGCAAGTAAGATGTGGGAGGCAATTCGTGAAACAATTAACAGCGCAGCGAAGGAACGTGTAGGTGAGAAGAAACAACAGAAAAACAAACCTTGGTTTGATGAATAATGCCTTAAGCTTCATGAGGAACGAAAACAAGCAAGGCAACGATGGCTAAGTAATAAAAGCTAAGCAAATTCCAACCACTACAGTAACACGAAATGAAACGCCACACTACGGTACATAAACAAAAAGCGAGAATATCTGACGCAGAAGATTCAGGAGATAGAGGAAAACGGGAAGACAAATAACATATGAGATCTATACAAAGGGGTAAATTCGTTAAGAAAAGGTTACCAGCAGAGTTAAGGAATGATTAAAAATGAAGTTGGGGTCTGTTCGGATTTCGTGAAACTGATAAGCCTACTACTACTAATAAAGTTCTCCCAATATTAGAACCGGATATTATGATGTATTTTGTTGATAAACCATTAAATTTATTTGTGAATTCTGGTTTCAACGAAAATGTGATGTTATTCAATCAGCTATGACCCTTAGATGCATGCGAGAAACTACAACGAGCTAGTACAAGTGTAACTTCATGGGATAACAAAACCATTGTTTTTATCGGTTCCGTAAAACTCGATTTCCAGTGAAACAACAAGGTATTAACATTCATTCCTTTTATTACTTGGTTGGAATTGCCAAATGTGATAGTAGGTCGTGATGGTTTAAAAACATTAAATCTTGACTGGAAATTCTTTAACGAGTCAGTGTTTCATGAATGTTCTAAAAGTGATTCAATCATTTCCTCTACTATAGGTAATAATTCTTTGGAAAAGATTGAGTAAGCAATGTTTTTAGTATCAACTTCTTTTAATCAGTTACGTGGTACACTATCAGATTTGAAAGAAATGCTCTCTCCGGAAGTTTTGCCAAAGCAATTATCAAAACAATTAGCTCAATACATGATGACAAGTTTCGAGGAAACGAAAAATCATGGTGAATCTAGTAACACGCTGATGCAATCTCCATGACTGAACAAGTAGTTGTAAATAACACAGAGGCCACTGAAATTACATCTCAACGACAATACTTTCCGTCTCAATTAAAGATTTCTGATAATGATGTAGTTACATTAAATGAAACACAATCGATGAATAGTAAATCACCACGATCGAACAAAAAAAACTAAGAAGAGGGATGCTTTTTAAAAACATTAAATCATTCCAAAATAACGCAAAGAATAAACTGGATACTAAGAAAGTCGAAATAGAAGCTGACGAGTGGTTGAACGATAAAGGTCTTTCACACAAGTTAATTTCTTCTTATCTAGAACAACGTGCAAATCTACAATTTTTAGATGCAGGACAATGGAAGCAAGCGTTCGATCTTGCTGACGCTTTGTGATTAGGTTAACAACAACGGACAACGACATCTTTGAAACTAACTTTTAATCAGTAAAATGGAGATTACGTTTGTTCTGATTAATTTTGACGTTGAGATTATTTAGAAACACTTCGTATCAATGAGATTACGTTTGATCTGAAAAATTTTGATGCAAGATACTTTACGCTTGATGAGGAATATTGAATCATCAAGTAATAAGAACTTCTATTTCTATGAATACGTGTGATGATTATAAATAGATGACTAATCACGGTAATTTTCTTGCAATCTTATGTTTTGAAACGACACTGAAAATATGTAATTGTTACAATGAAACTGCCCTTAGAGTAACTTCTAATAATTTTATAACTTTACAGTGATTGTTGTAATTTCTGTATTTGAAAGTTTCTTGTTTATTTCTTTTGTAATATTCATACCATCATAGGTCAATAAAGTCCTTTTTGTAACCTATGGGGGAGGTGAGTGCAATGTGGAGTAATGTTTGATCGTTTGCCATCGTTTACCAAATAGACATTATGAAAGGTTCTCTTGGTTTAGTTGAAATAAATGATTCGATGCGTTGCTGTCTTTTACATGTTGTTAAGTAAATAATGTCCTAGTTGAATATATGTGTTTTAAGTACGCAATTGTAACTGTTGTCATAAAAGAAGATATCTACGTTTATTTTAAATATTAAGGAAGGACTTAAAAAAAATATTATTTCCTTTTCATCTTAACTGATGTACGTCTTGATATGTGCTCTTCTGTAATTATTTTTACTCATCGGAAATGTTTTATCAAGTTTTACTGTATGTTTACGAAATCTACGATTGATGTGTTCTCAATGAAGGAAGTTATTTCTGTGAATAAATGTTTCTGAAGTAGGTAAAAGGAAATAGTAACTTATCTGATCATTTTAATATATTTTGGGTTTAGTATGAGGATGGATTTAAGATACTCCCCCGGACTTGTAGTTGAAGTAAGTCCCTTATGAAGAGGTCTTTAGTAATTCCTTCCACGACTAATGCTGATAATCCTTCTATTAAATAGCACCTCATACCTATTCACAACATAGCACAAACTACAAGATTGGAAGATTTTAGCTCAAAAGAGTTTCCAAATTGAAGGAAACTTTCTCTCAAGGATTATTCGTCCTACAAAAATTTCCTGTGGTAAGCAGAATGTTGTTCATAATGAATCCTCTAGCCAGATCTATTGTATTTGTTATGAGTCTCAAGCTGTGTAGAACGCCACCCAGTTTCACCTTATTAACATGACTGTATCTTGCAATAGACCTATGGCACAAACGCCAACTTTTATTATCGCGAGCTTGGTACCTTGCACCAAGTGCAGAAAATTGATTACTGTACTTGTTTTGTGAATAACAAATTAACCATTGCGAAAGTACTTACGTACACTAGGTGCTTTGTCTTTCAGTCCTTCCATGTCTTTTATTTGGCCTGGCAACCAACGAGCATAGTAATAGTGGTTCATCAAGAGTTACCATGGTGTTATCTTCTTTAATGTTTGGATGTAAAGTCCATAGTTTCCTTGTCTAATCGACCTAACGAAACACAACAGTTTAGCACTAACAAGAGCCAGACATGGGATGTTGTGCATTTTGGACGTTTGGCTGATAAAACACTAGAAGGAGTTTGGTGAATTGCTCTTGTTTTTTACATAAATGACTTGAAGAGCTGCTGTTTCTGCTCCGGATTCTGTCCTGATTATGGAGCTTACCACTACGCTAGTCTAGTCATTATCCTGGAGAATCTTACCTAGCATTTTAGAAGGACTTGTTCAATATGGAAGGGTACAAACCTGACTACAAACTTGGATTCATTATAATCGTTAGCCCACTTCCACTGGATTGTTTTAGTAAAAGCAAACAGAAGCTGATTCACACATATGACAAGAAATTATCCGGGGTTCAGAAATTATGTGACTTGTTTATTTGTTCCGTGTAATTTGTACAATTTTTGTTATTTATTTATTGAAACGTGTAACTCCAAATATTAGTCAAAATAAAAGTAATAGAATACATAGGAAAACATACAATAATTTTTAAGAAATTAAAACAAACAACCCCGAAAACCACTAGAATCATTTCTGAAACTTGCATGAAACACCCGAGGCCTTGGGGGAAAACTGTGATTAGAGAAGAAAATTAAGATAAAAATAGAAGCTTCAAACGAAACTGAAAGACATCAAAATAAGACTAGTACGAACGAACTGTACTGGAAAACGACTTAAATCACTTTTACGTGCAATCCGCCATATTGATCAGTGACTTCTGAAGAAGTATTTAATCAAAATGAGTCTTTCTTATTATTAATGGAAAGCTGAAACAATGTTTATTCTACGTCTGCTGAAGTCGAAAAGTGATCATTTGAATTATGATAAAATTATTTGATATATTTTGTGAATAAGTGAAAAATTATTTTTTTCGAAAAGTGTGTGGAACCGTTAAAGTATAGGCAGAAATGTGTAATGACATAAAAAGTTTTTATTTTGCAAGCTTTCGAACAAAGAAAGTAGTATTGAAATCGAAAGTATAGAGACAGGTCTCGGGATACAGCCAATTTTAAGGAATCGATTGCGGCCATTTTGAATAGCCACTATTTTGATATTCTACGCGGATTTTCAAGCTTTCTGAAAAGCTTTCTTCTACTATTATCTATAGCTATAGAAAGTGGCACACTTCAATCATAAATTATAGCTTTTGAGGTTTATTTGCCATGTATCAGATGTACTATTATACTTTATTCAGATTACTGATTGTTACGATGGTAAGAATCATGGTTGAAATAACTTACGTTTAGACTACGGAATTTAGCTTGGTTATTGTGCTTGTACTGCCATTTTGTGAATATCATGGAACTAAGAAAAACGTTAACTGTAGAGTCTTAAAATATAAAATAACGATCACAAATGAATTGATTATTTCCTAACAATTTGTATATTAGATATGCCGTCATTCTTTCGTACTACTAAAGTGATACACACCGCTAGGATGCTATACATTTTGATAACGAAAGAAATTAACTCACGAAGTGAGCTACGTGTAACGCCTAATTTGCTTTTAGTTTACTAACATAAGAAGATAACCATCGCAACTTGAAGTTGCTTAAATTTGAAACCCGCGTTAACAGTAACTTGCATTTACATTACTAAAATGTTCTCGGTTAACGTTAACCATGGTAAGATGTTAGTAATGTAAACAAGGCATTAACATTATATTTAGCTTTGTTCTTTCGTTGAAAATGACTTAGTGCTGTAAACAAAGGCTGAAAACACTTTCCACATCAGTACGCACTACCAGTGTCCATTGTAACTTTGAAGAAAAAAATCGTAGCACACTATTCAAATCCCTACGCAGAGTTTGGAAGCTTTTATATAGGAAGCTCCTTTCTCAGACTGGATTAGTAGTCGTGCAGGTTCTCTAGTGACCTCTTGCAGTGTTGTAATCAGTTACACGAATGTGTTTTGTGCAAGAATACTTCTGTATATACAGTTTTAAAACAATAATTTACCGACTCTAGCAATGGGTTTTCAAACCCGATTCTAAATGATGATTGAAGCTTGGTTGCTTAATGTCTTAACAAATTTCTCAATGTACATATCTATATTTCAGTTTTAAAACTGAGTCTCTATATGTTTTAGTGTAATATTTACGTGTCATGACACAATGGGTAGCATTAACATTTCGGACAATAGGTATAAATACACAAGAGTGAAAAGCACTAATCCCAATGTGAAGAGATACAGATGAGAAAGAGTCCAATATATTCACTCAGTACACATTGCATTAAAATTTTAATGTATGATCGAAACGTAAGCTTTTCGCTTTTTGTGCTTTCATGTTTTATTTTATTTTATTATTAGTTTATGAGTATTGAACATTTTGGTATACATAAAGAGAGAGACATTCATGTGTCCGTTGTGTTTGTGAAATATCAAAACCATTCTGAAAAGCAAATTAATAAACCAGGAAATTATTTACATTTCATCGTGATTACTTTTCTCTTGATCATTAGGCAAATACAATTTGTACATTAGCAATAGTAAATATTTTGAATATTTCAGTTCTTTGAATTTTGCACTGTGACTGATTGAAATCCGGATTAAATTTCATATTTTCTACCTATCATTTCTCGCTCTCTTCTTTCCTGATTCTCTCCCCCCCCTCTCTCTATCTCTGTCTCTGTTTTTCTCTCTCTCTTTCCCCTCCCATCTCTTTCTCTCTCGAGCGCGCTCTGCCTTACTTTCATTCTTTGCCTCAAAACTTCTACACTGTTGAACCTAATTTTGTAATGGCGAAAATTTCTGCAAACTATTCTCTGTCTTCTGAGAATAAAAGAATTCACTTCCGGCTTCCTTTTAACTCAATTTCTCTCTCCGACAAATTACCCTTCCTACAAATTTAGTTACGTTTCCAGTAAAGTTTACAAAGTGTCCAGCAACACTTAAAGTTTAAGATTTCACAACATTTTCCATTTTAATATAGACTCGCAACTTTGAGAGTTATGGTGGCTTTAATTCACCCTTCCCCCCCCCCCCCCCAATTCTTTTGGGTTTCATTGCAAGGACTAAACGTTGACACTTTATTAAATTTAAAGCAGAAGTAGGATTCATTGAGTATAATCGCAATGCACTATCTTTACCGGCAAGCGATGGCCTTTTATATTTAGATAAGTTAATACTAATGCCAATTAAATCAACTCACCATTTTAGTCTGACGGTAAGAAACCTTGTTTTGAAACTATCACTTGAGGCACAGCCACATTATTTCGAGGCACATTTGTATGCATGGACACATTTTTTTCGGGAGGGGGGAGTCAATGCTCTAAGGTTTGTTATCAGGGCTTGTGACAAATTCCTATAACACTGCTAACGTGGGGACAAGATAGATCATTGGGGAGAGCTCGCTTTCGTTGCCAGTGGAATAACGTGGTGGGTCTGCGAACCAGCAAACTGCCTCGAATTTAAACCCCAGGATGGTTCCCATCCCACTTTAAGAGTACTCCCGTTCTTAAAGCTACGCACCTGCTCGACTACAACGAAATTCATATCAAATTTTGAAGTTTGTTAGAAGCTGTCTTAATGTCGTGCTTACTTCAAGTAAATCGTAAGGTATTTGGTAATAAATTTGATTAATTATTGTGCTCTTAAGTTCTTATCTTTAAGTGCATTTTGAACGCCCTTTACATTTTTGAAGTCTATTTTAGTTTTACTTGCTAGCATGTTATGTTTGAAAATACACAGGCATTTATACATACATACACACACATATATAATTCATACACAATTTTATAAATTCAAAACCTACCTTATATGCAACAATGACAAAAAAAATATATTGTATTTTTCAGAATATTTCGGCCCGTTGCGTATTCTGGATTCACTGCTTAGACTACTACTATCTATAAGTAATAAGATTTCCAAGGAGGGTACGGAGGTCACAAATAGTATTGATGATGATGATGGGCATTTGCACGAAGGCAGACCTGAAGTTCACTAGACAAGGTGAACCGATGGTGATTTATCATTGCTTGTAGATGACGTCCTAAGGACGGAACCTACAGTTCAACGTGTGCTTGCAACCAATTGTGTCCTTACCGGGAATCGAATCTGGGATCCCTTGATTACAAGGCAGCTATCATTGCCACTCACCAAGAGGGGAATACCACATAGTATTAGCTAATTTGTACAAAGCAACTTAATTCATACTTGGGCCGCGGTGGCTCAATTAGTAGAGCACTCACCTCTGCAGCTAGGGGTCGTCTGATCGATCTCTGTCCATATCATGTGGGTTTTGTGGTGGACAAACATCGTGTGGGTGGGTTTTCTCGGGGTTCTCCCGTACTTTCAAACTAATTCATACTTGAGTGTCGTTTAAGGGAAAAGAACTGAAAACAGTTTACACTGTGAAAGTAATCGTAGGTCTCATACTATTCTTTAAACATAAATACCTTGTGTAAGGTGAAGTTGAAAATTACGTACAGCAAAATTCACACTGCCGTGACCGAAAGAACTCGAACCCGAGCCTCCCAGTTTCCAGTTAGGTATGCTATTACCATTGCAGCACACCTATACAAGTTACTTGTGACTATGTAATTTTCAACTTCACCTTAGAAGAAGTATTTGTGATTAAGGAATAATAGCATTCTTTCCTAATGCACGAAATTGTATAAATCCTCATTAAAAATAAAATGCCTGCCTGTAGCGGTGCCTTGTTTTGATCCCAAGGAATAAGTAGATCATTGATGCGAGATAATATTTCTGCAGAATAGGCCCTATATACACAAAATATTCAATTCACAGGTCTATGTAAAAACTTTTGCAAATTTTATTTTTATATGGGCCAGTTTAGTAACTTTGGACTTCGGCTCGTCACGATTCGCCTTAAGCTGTTAAAATCAACACCCATGCCACTACCGGAACTTGAACCCGGGACCTTCGAACTGATGGCCTGCAGCCGCAGACCGCTCGGCCACTCGGCTGGCTCACAGGTCTGTGTGTCAGTGAGAACACTGAACGATTTCAAGAATCAATGATAAAACACTAATACTATGAATGTATGAAGTATTAAGGTAAAAGAAACGAAAGAAGTTGTACTTACCTGTGTGGACGGGATAATTATCTGTACATGAAATCCGTGGGTGAAATTTCGCTTCGTTTTTTAGATACAGCGTTGCCAACTTGGAGCCCGAAATCCACGCCTAATAATGAGAAGACGATGAATAATTCTGAATAAATCAGAAACGATGCATTGAATGGAAATTTCGTAAGTGGAAATTTATTTCTAACAACATGGCGGATACCAGGAGTGAAAACATGATGTCACCGAGTTGTAAGAGTTGCCAACCGGGTATAAGGTTTACTTTTTTTCAAACAACACTACGTCGGATAGTGTTTTTGGTTATTTGCCATCCTCCAGTGATGATAACATACGTAAATCACGCATCGCAGTGTTGAAAACTGTGGATTAAATATCCTAGGAAATTAGTAGTTTGTATAAGATCGCAAAAACCTTTCTGTCTTGTCCATAATTTGCACTCTACGTATGTCGTTTGTCATCCCTAGAGGATGTCAAATGCTCAATAACGCGACGTAGTTCGATTTAAAAAAATAAACGTTCTACCGGGTTGGCAACACTGACAATTCGGTGACATGGCATTTTTATTTTTACTCCTACTATACACCATGTTGCTAAACATAACGAAATTTTCATGCAATGCCTCGTTTCTGATTTATTGAGAGTTATTAATTTTACTCCTATTCTCAGGCGTTGATTTTAGGCTCAAAATTGGAAACGAACCCGAGTTTCACCCATGTTCATAGGTGCTTTTTTAGTTGTTTTGATGTCAGCAAATAGCTCTTAAATTTTGGCCGTGTACATACGGCCTGTACATACCTGTTACTGATTTCGAGTTGCCTCTACATTCAGAGTGGCTTATCTGTGGACAATCTTCTTCCTCCAGTGTTAGCTGATTTCTTCATGGATACATTGAGATCAAAAATTAAACAACGAGCATAAAAATAATTCGCTAATAAGAGATGTTATCTTTCATATTTAGATATCATATGACAAAGAAAGAAGGAAGATTGGATACAAGTGTATACAGGAAACCTACATAGGGTGATGAGTACATACATAAATATTCGGGACACCCACACAAATGAAGCAAAATGTGTGGAAAAATATGCTCTTGGGGGTCATGAAATTGTGTCCCACATGTGGAAAAATTTAAATATAGTACCAAATTCAAAATAAGTCTGCAAGCAACGGTTGATCAAAAACCAACTGAGTTTAGAACATCTCCAGGGGTACATCCTGAAAGCTACAAAAACTATATGAAAAGTTCTGGCTACGAGGGATATTGAAACCTAACACGAAAGTGTCTAACATTTTTGTTGAACACAAAGGGGTAATAGAAGCTGAGGAGACAGACGGCATGTACGAAGTTAAATGCTTATGTGATAAATCTTACGTTGGGCAGACCAAAATCAAAAATCAAAACAAGGCTAAAGAATATCAGAAATACATAGCAAAATAAAAATCGAAGAACTCAAAATTGTCACTACATGTAGTAGAGGAAGGGCATCATATCGTGGGATAAATAAAATAAAGAAGTGTCAGAACACAGAAACAATCTGGGAAGCAGTTTATGTCATTAAAAGAGGGGACAATTTGATAAACAAAAATCAGGAAAATTAAGGGAACAATGGGGAGGTAGCTAAGAAAGGAACGGAGGGTAGGGGTAACTGGCAACACTGTAAAACCACTGTATTGTATACACAGGTTGTTTCAGGACCTCTGGTACAAACTTTGGGAGGTGAATTCTCAAATCAAAACAAGAAAAAAGTTCATATGAACACGCACCCTATCGTAGTTTTGACGCTAGAGGGTTCCAAAGACGTCGAAATCTGTATTGCAAGGCGAGTAATTTCAAACACTAATAGATATAGAGTTAGTGGCTCGTCATTCCGTCAAAGAAATCAGACTTGCTTGTTCAGAAAATCCACATGCCAGAAGTGAGGTAAAAGTGTGCGAGAGATTTCCCGAGTAAAGCGTGGGAATTTCCGAGTGTTCGTCTCTCTGCCTTTAAAGTGCTATAACTTCTACAAATTTTAAATTAAAACCTTCGTGGTTTGGCGAACATTTTAGTAACGCTTTAGAAATTCCATTTTAGGAAAATTTGTTGCCATAGCATGCCATATTTTAAATATGGCGTCCTTAAATCCCAAGATTAATTATTCTCGATCCCTTTTCTTTATATTCAAAGAGCAATTACTCGTAAACTGTCACAGATAGACGAAATTGCCTTGAAATAAATGTTATAGGCCTGTTCAAGGGCTTTCCAACGAGGTATGTGCTATCTCTGTATCTTTAACAATAACGGAGCTAGACTAGTTTATGTAATGGTAGGTGTATGGCTTATGGTTTTTAATGCAGAGCCAGAAAGATTGGTCTAAAGACTGCATTTGTAAGTTCGTGAGTTTTGTGTGAAGGACCGTTGCGGGTAGGGAGAATACCTTCATTAGAAGGTACCTAATCATGTACTAGGTGGCAAGCCGAAAACCGTGGCAGGGGACCAGGAGGGGGGAACAAAATGGCCTCCCATTTTGTCTCTAAGTTGCTTTCTTTCTTTCTCGCCTCCCCACCCCCTCTCCCTCTGCTTGACGGTCTATCTATGCAAACAAGGTAATTGAGGTAGTATTTAATTTAGTGTTATTTTTATTGATCGACTTTGAGGTAGCCAGACGGTTGAAGGCAAGCAAAATTATACCTTTTTGAAGTGTTATGGTTAATGTTAGTTATAGGATGTTTTTAATTCAAATTGGAGGCTTCTTGAGCTTAGTTTAGGGACTTCTTGCATTGTGCTCGTGGCAACAGTGTCGAGAAGTGAACCCTGTGACTCATGGCATTTTTCGAGCTCCAACACTTTGGAAAAATAAACGATCATTAACTGCTTGAGTGACAGGTGTTTTATGTTGATAAGAAGACATCACTTACAAGTCGAAAGGAAGAAAAAATATTGATGGTGTTTTCATTCAAGGTGAGTGTAGAAGTAAGGCTTGGACTGTGTCAATTGAAGGAAGAGGTGATAATTATCTGTTGTTAAAAATAAAAAAAATAAAAACTGCAGCAAAAAAACTGGAAATTCATGCTGGATTATTGTTGGTCCAGCAGAAAATGTTAACCAGGGTATTAGGAACTCATCTGGCTCAAGTTATTTTGTTGATTTGGCGTCATGTTGTAAATAATTTTGTTTTAATTATCTACAGGAAACCTGTGAGAGGGGTTACAAGCGATTAACAAAAATTAAATTAATAAAATATAATAAACAGCCCATTTCTATTTCTATTGGAAAGACAATTCTTGTATCAATTGCAGTGAAGAGGTTTGTTAAGTTCTATAATCATTTTCTTTTCTTTTCATTTCTTCTGTGGCACTGAAAGGATTTTTTTTTTCAGGTATGAACAGTAGAATAGAAAAATGGAAGAGCATGAGAAAAATATCAAAAGTCATCTGCAAGTGCAGCTACCTCCATCGGCGAAGAAAATAAAATTAAGTACCAACCATTCGATGTGTATTTATTGTCAAGAGGAAACAAAGAAACCACTTGTGAATAGCACTCCAAGCACTCCAAGTATGAAAAAGTGCTAGAATGTATAAAATTGAGAGCAGAATGGATGGACAAAGAATACAATAAACTGAATAAATGTTTGGTTGAAGTAACAAGTGAAGATCTAAGAAATGAAAATGCATCATGGCATGCTGATTGCTATAAGAATTGCACAAACAAGACGATCATGGAAAGAACTAGAAGATCGTTTGAAAAAGAGCAACTGGAAATCCCCACTACACATGATGGAAACTCTGAGGCTACAAAATCATACATTACAAGATCACAAACACCCACTTATGACAAAACAAAGTGTTGACGAAGAAGGAAAACGAATAAATCCGCTGTATGTCATCGCCTACGATCGATCCGGTAGTCGTTTGAAAGAAGCAGTACGTTTTTCAAACAATGAAGTATTCAAAATACGATTAAGTAACTGCACTGATCCTGGAGATGCTCATGCACAGGATATATCCTATCACAAGTGTTATTGGAATAGTCATGTTGTTAACGTCTTGTGGAAAAGCGAAGGCAAGAAGGACTCTCGTCTTAGCTCTGTAAGCGAAGAGGCTACCAAAGCAGAATTTATTTATTCACTAAGCAAATTCCTTCATGAAGGTCGTGTTACATCAATGGAGGAGGTAGAGAAACTTTATAATTCCATTGCCAAAAGCAATAATTTGAGTGATGATAAACTTCTGACTAGAAAACAATTGAAAGTCTTAATAGAGGAAGAATTTGAAAATTTTTGTGTTGTGTTTTCCAATCCAAAGAGGAAGAACGAGCCTCAAAGAATTTATTTTAGAGATTACAAATGATATTACTCTAGCTAACGCTGAGCAGGACTCTGATGATGTTGGAAGACATGAAGATTCTTCTTGAAGCAGCAGACGTTTTGAGAAAATATGCTTTGCAAAATGAAAAGTGGTCATTTACTAGGACTATAGGTGAAACTGATGTAAAGAAGTCTGTTCCAGAACAGATCTCTTATTTTTTCAAATGGTGTTGCAAAGGAGAGAATAAATTCGGATTTGAATACGTAGATTTTGCGATCAATGAAATAAGCCAAAGACTATCACGGATGTTCATGTACGAGATATTGTCTCCTAGTCAAGCAGCATATACAAGAGAAAGTTCTAAAGGCATTGTACGCCACACTCGTGATCTACCATTACAAGTGGCAGTTGGGCTCACTATGCACTCAGCAACACGAAGTAAATTTATTGTACAGTTTCTACATCACGCAGGTGTCTCTATTGAATATAACAAGATTCTTCGTATCGAGACTCAAATATCAAATGAAATTACCAAGAGTATAGATTACTCAGGTGGAAATTATGTACCATTAGAACTTGTTGCAGGAAGGTTTGTGTATTGCGCAGTAGATAATATCGACTTCCAAGAATACTTGTCATATGGTAAAGGGACTCTACATGGCACTGTTATGGTTATTTACCAAGAGAAACGTAAGGAAGACTTCTATTCTCAAATCAGCTTGTCAGGGAAACCTACAACTAGATCACTCGAAAAGACACCCAAATCAATGTCTAAAATGCTACCTTGCGTCATCCCAGGATCATTAAGACCGTCAAATTCCTCGCTGGGAAGTTCAGCAGGGTTTCCAGAAGAAAGTTCTGAGTTAATTCAAAGATACGAACGAGATGACATAGTATAGATGTTGCCAAGTTTGCAATTTCTCCGATCGCACGCTGATGATGATTTTGAAGATTCAGAAGAACAATATAAAAAGTCTTCTGAAAGTACTACAACAAACTCTGAATCTCCTGTAACACCGTCATGGCCGGCTTACAATTCGATTCTTAATAAGACCATGCCAAAAACGAGAGTTTGTCGACTACCTCTGATTGATAGCAGTCCGACCAATGCTTCAACTCAGCTTAAGTTTATGAAAATACTTGAAGATGTTTCAAAGTCAGTTAAGGAACAAAGTTCAAAGACAATTGTTATACTTGATGTTGGTTTGTACAGACCTACTTTGAAACTATCGATGACGAAGAAAGAAGAATCGAAGACAAGGCGAGCTTCAGGTACTAATGGCTATGCTACGAAGTATCGGTTCTTTTGTGGGTGGAACTGGACTTGAGACATTTTTGAATGAACTTTACGATGAGAACGTACTTTCTAAGATTATTGCTGGTAAATATGTGAGGAGGAGGATGTGGATGCTCACATAACATTGAGAACGGTTCTTTTCAAATTTTTCTCTGATATGTTTTTCGAAACGTATGTGGAAAGTAAAGCAGAGATTGAACAGGAAATAAACATCATAAGAGGTTTGCAGCTTTCGAATAACGAATTAGGGAAGAAAAGTCACGAAAAGATGGCATAAATATTGGCTCGTCTTCATATTCTTTCGAAGATGACAGATTTTGCAGCTGCTAAGTCGCATGACAGTCCGACATTCAAGGTTACGTGGCAATACATGGAAATGGTGAATCTTATGATTCTCTTCATACGATCTGTGAGAACTGGTAATTGGTTGCTTAACCTTGAGGTATTAGAAGAATTTGTGAAGTATTTCTTCGCTCTTGACCTGACTAACCATTCAAGCATATCTTGGTACTTGGCCGAAATGAAGCAGCTAATATTGAAACAGCCAGATGTGTGGGCTCAATTCCTGAAAGGAAATTGGGTAGTTAATAAATCAGCCATACCATTTTGTGCTTTGGGATCCGACGAAACACTTGAACACGAAAACAAGAGCATGAAAGTTTTGGGAGGCATCAAAAATATAACTCAGAAGAAAAACGTATTTACAATATTTTTCTTGATTGTTCCTGAACTGGCTAGAGTATCTGATGAAGCTAAAACTATTTTAGGGATGAAAAGTGACCATAAAAAAAAATATTATCAGCTTTCAGTTTCAAGATCGAAAAGACAACAGAATGATCTGAGACGAGTGTATACAGCAGTGTGCAATTCCACTAATCCTGTGACGTACGATGGCAATGAACTCATAAATGTTCATACAAAGGCAGTTTTCAATAAAACATATTGAGAACGATTGTTGTGGAATGACTAAAAAAGGACTTGAATTATTCAAGCATTTCAAAGAGGATCGTATCGAGCAACAACGAACAAATATCTTTGGGATAGCGTATAGAAGCGAATTTAAAGCTTTGTAAGTCTGCACGGGAAACAGTGAAGACAAGGGTATCTGATACCATCGTACAGCTTAAAGCTGATCGTTCCTTGTTTACAGGAATGATTATTGCTTCCAGATCCCGAACAGACATTGATCTAGAGGGTGCCCTTAGCACGTACGAATTTTCACCAGTTCCACTTTCACTATTTCACCTGGATGGATCCATGATTCTGCCCCAAAATAATAGTGTTCTTGTGAAAATTTTAGAGAATGTCGGCAAACCTACAAAAGAGAATGGGAAACCTGTAGAAGAGTTGCTGCTCCAGGAAGATGAGAATATCAGTTCAGAAAGTTGGAGAGAGAAAAAATCGGAAGTGGAAGATGACGAAAGAACAGAACTGGAAGAAATCGATTCAACAACACCCGTACTTACTAGCACTGAAGCATCAATTACACACAAATCAGTTGCTTCTTACTCTGTTGCTATTCTTGATGGCATGGTGGAACTCCAAGCGTTGAGAAAGCCAGCGCATGTTAACACATGTATCGATTTGTCTACAGAATTCTGCAAAAGAATAGAGTAAACAAACTTGAAATACGATGAAACTCACCTTGTTTTTGATACGAAAGGAAATAAGTCATTAAAAATGTCAATCTGGAAGAAAAGAGCAAGAGACAGCCCAACAATCGAATAAAAGATATCAGACTCTGCCAATATAGAAAATGTCACTATGAGAAATCTTCTGTCCCATCTAAAAACCAAAGATGCATTCACTGCTTATGTTTCAGAAGAAATTCTCCTTTATGCAAGCAAGTTGGGAAAACGCTTAGTTGCCAGCTGGAGGACAGAAGAAAAATCTTCAGAAGGGAAGGACATCAGTGAGTTAAAGAGTACTCATGAAGAAGCAGATACAAACTTAATACTTCAAAGTCTTTATGCAGCGTCTCAAGGGGCACAGACAATCCACATAATGTTCCAAGATACTTATGTCCTTGTTCTGTCTGTGTGGTGGTCTAGACACTTATCTGCCAATACGAAGTTTGTCAAAGGAGTTGGAGCTAATAAGAGGATGATAGATGTTCATACTATTCGTACCTCCCGTGAATCTCTTAGAGTAGAAGTCTTACTTGGTTTCCATGCTATCTCAGGGTGTGATATTACTGGGGCATTTTCAAGGAAGTCAAAGAAGATATTTTGAAAACATTTTACAACGCTGGAGTTGCGATGCTTGAATCTCTTGGAAATCTCGGTTCTAGTCGGCTCAGTGACGATGACGAGAGGATCATTGAGAAGTTCATTTGAAATGTTTATGTGCCGAGCACTAACATTCAAGCTACTGGGAAACTACTGTGGTGCCTATTCACGAAAAGGGACATTCAAGGCTCATGTCTTCCTCCTACCAGAGCGGCCCTTACACCTTTCATTAAAAGAGTGAACTTCCAAGTACTGGTATGGAAAAGTGCAGGAAAATCACATCCAAATCTGCCAAGCCCAATAGATTGTGGATGGGAAGAAGAAACTAGTGATGAAAAGAAGATTGTTCCTGTGATGTGCACACTACCTTGCGCTCCAGAGACTGTATTGCAGCTGCCTTGCTGCGGTTGCACAATAAGTAAATGTTCTTTGGCATGCAAAGGTCGGTCTCAGTCCCTCCAATGTACGGAACATTTGTGGCGGAGATGAAGATCAGTGTGTAAACCATGACTTACGATGGGAAGATTCAGAAGATGATAGTGATGAGACTCTCGATGGTTAGTATTCATATGGCTTTTGTTCCCCCAAATAATGGAATCAATTGTTGTTATCATAAAGGAACATTATTTTCGACACCAAATGAATCTGATTTTCAAATTCTCGAGGGGCAATGTGGAAAACAACAACGAATCGCCGGAACTCACAATAATAACAAGCTGAGAAAATGTGAATACCCATGTCAGTACATGTGACAATTTACGCTTATAATAAACATTGTTAAAACTCCATGCTATAAGATACTAGTGGCTGAATCACTGAATCAAATGGTAAACAAAACAGAACATAGGTGTGACATCGTAGGGGAGAAACCTTAGAAACAGAATGTAAGGAATGATCAGGTGAGAGACCATAGGTGTGGCGTCGTAGGGGAGAAACCTTAGAAATATAATGTAAGGAATGCTCAGGTGAGAAACCATAGGTGTGGCGTCGTACTGGAGAAACCTTAGAAATATAATGTAAGGAATGCTCAGATGAGGAACCATAGGTGTGACATCGTAGGGGAGAAACCTTAGAAATAGAATGTAAGAAATGCTCAGGTGAGAAACCAACTAGTAAAGACCCACTAACGAACTAAGTGTTTTTCATAGTGACCGACTGAGTCGGATAGACAACGGGTTCATAAAGAAATAAAAGTAAATAGATGAAATAAATAAAATAAATCAAACAGCAAGGAATATAAACAATGGTACTGACAGATTAGTTAAATAAAAAATCTTACAAGAAAATCTATTTTTTCTTTATGTACGACCTAGCTCTTTTAAATCCAAAAATGTGTAACTCGAGGATATATTTCTAAACTAATTGTATCACAGATCATCGTATAGGATAAATTAGGTATATGTAAAGCCAAGGATACTTGTTTATGTTGTGTTTTGTTGTGTTTTGTACAGTTTATGTTTGTGTTGTGCTTTCGTTACACCCCTCTTTCCTGTCCCCTCAAGAAACTCATAGTTTAAAAACAAATAAAGCAAATATGACAATGATAATAACCCAATTCTGATTTATCTTTTACACGCCCAGTCCTAAAAGGGACGCTCTGAGTCATTATAAAAAATCAGTAAGGTTGAGCTTGTGATATTGAATTTCCACCTTTCACAACGCCTGCACCAATCTTTCTGTCCCTGTATTAAAAACCATAAAGTCGTACACCTACATATCATTTTAAAGGTCTTGAATTGTCCAAGAATGTTTATTTCAGGGTACTTTCGCCTACATGTAGCAAATTGAAAGTTATTTCCCTTTGAATATAAAGGAAAAGGATAGAAAATAATTAATTTTGGGATTTAAGGACGACATATTTATAAATATGGCGTCGCTATGGCAACAAATTGTCCTAAAATGGAATTTGTGATGTGTTATTAAAATATTCGCACAACCACGAAGGTTTTAATTAAAAAGTTGTAGAAGTTATAGCACTTTAAAGGCAGAGAGACGAACTTCACCGGCGGCCATTTTGTTCCCCCCTCCCGGTTCCCTGCCACGGTTTTTGGCTTGCCACCTGGTACCAGATGATTAGGTACCTTCTAATGAAGGTATTCCCCCTACCCACAACATCCCTTCACTCAAAATCCCACGGACCAGGAAATATTGACATATGCTTTTGGACTATATACATTGTACAGACCCATGGTAGTGATGGGTGTAAATTCCTGCTATGGGGGTAGGTATGACGCAAACTAAGTGTAACGACAGAGAGGGGACAAAATCGACAGGTTGTAGGAACATGTCACTTAAAGAGAGGCACAGTATTATCAACAGGTACAATCATAGCATAAAAATGTTGCCACTTGCGGTTCACGCAGTTGCTCTTCTAGGACATACATCGTAAGTTCCCGTCTGCTACCACTGTACATATAATGTTGAGTTTGATATTAGAAGTACTTAGAGGATTCGTATTTCTTTTGTACCTGACGATTGAATTATGTTGTTTTGTTGCAATACATAGCAAACAATTAATTTCACATCATACCGTAACTGTTATTAATCGACGAACATACTGCAGCAGTCAGCCGCTAGTCGTAGTGAATGTGCACATTATATATTGAAATAATCAACATAAATTGGCTAAACTTGCAGATCGTATTGCACAGAACAAGAGAAAAACGTAACAAAAGAGGGGATCGTGTATACTTGAAAAGAACATTATCTTACATGCATGTTAAGCATTGTAGCATGCGCAGGCCTAGGGTTGGAACCATGCAGTAAGCAAATTCGTGCAATTGTGCCACACGGACGCTATTCAGCGCGGCTCCTACTAAGTAAAGGCGGTATGGCGTATGTAGCGGCATGCAGTGTACTTTTCAGGTTCTGAGTGCAATATTCGGCTTCGCCCATCCTTGAGGCAAGTTTCCCTGCTTTCTCTGGTTCACATTAGGCACACGCGCGACTCGTACCGTCAATAAATTGTTATCCGATTGGTTCCTTTACTGTCTCCCAGTCATGTGAGGTCAATATTGCCAGATCTAACTTATTGTTATTGCTGTGTACACATCGTAATATCGTACTATAAGAAAGTGAAAGTACATTTCACGATAATGGAAAGTCCTTTCTTGGCGACATTTTACCATGACATGTCTAATATCGTGAAACATGTCACACGGGAACCACTGTGCTGCCTGAATGTGTTTTCATCCAAATGCCTTCAGGTAATGATTGCATCATGTTTATGGTAAAAGGACGGGGAAGGAATGTGGCATAACTGATTCTTGGTACTACTGTAGCAATCGTGTGATGCTACTTACCAGCATTATTCACATTTCCGTGTCTCCGCATTTGCAACCCCAGGATAGTAACCTACGTTAGCTTACAAAAGCAAATAAGTTACTGTTGTTTGTTTCCCGGAACAACATTCTGAAATTCCGATTTCAGAATCCAGATTTCGGTTCCGGAATTCTAAACTCCTATACTGGTCAGATCCTTTCAATTATGAGTGAGAAAAGGTGTTGCCACTCCTAGCTTAATTGTCCAGGGTTTAGCAGAAGCAAACATGCTTTAACCACGAGCATTTGGTTATATGAGGAGTGCCATAGTGCTAGGAATGCCACAAACTAGTGTTAGTCTTCGTTTATGACAACTACGTCGTACACAGAGAAAATTCTTGTTTGAGGTCACATATTATGCCATTATGCAACAACGCATTACTTTCTTTATTCCTTCCCCACCTTGCATTTGTATGATGTATCGACAAGTAACCAACGTGGCGTTGTTCTCTGGTAGGAAGTCATCCTCTACATGCTCTGTCCTATTCTTGGCGTATCCCTCACTTCATTCGGGAATTCCTCGCGCACTTTTCCCTCACCTCTGATATGTGCATTTTCTGAACAAGCAAGTCTGAATTCCTTGGCGAAACGACGTGCCGCCAGCTCTACATCTATTAGTGTTCCAAATCAATCGCCTTGCAATACAGTTTTTGACGTCTTTGGCGCCCTTTAGCGCCGAAACTATGGTAGGGCGCGTATTCATATGAACTTTTTTTTCCTATTTTGATATAAGGCTTCACCTCCCGAAGTTTGTATCAGAAGTCCTGAAACATCCTATATACCGTAGTTACTGTCGATGACTGCTGATCGTGGTGTCCCGGGTTCGATTCCCGGTTCTACCAAGGGATCTTTTCCAAGCCAAAGAGTCTGGGACGGTGCCCAATCAGCATTGTGATACAACTGGGGAACTGCTGTGAATAAAAGACAGTAGTGATCTCAGTTGAGAGCTTTAGCTCTCCTCTCCCAAAATGTTCGGTCAGCGTAAGAGCAGTAGATCAACTCCTCCCTCCGAGAGAGGCCTTATCCAGTAGTGTATTGAATATGGCTGTGAATTATACATATATCATTAAGTAATTGTAGGTACATTAATTCATATCTGAGGAAGCTCCAGCGAGTGGTAGAAATATTCTGGAAAATAATCATTTTTCTATTATCTAAAGTACCCGAACGCTGCAGCGTAGTGAATATAAAACATGATGGTAACAGTCATCGGAACTGTCACCAATACTTGCGTTAGCGAAGGGGGGGGGGAGATACCCCTTTATCGTAACCAGACTCTCTGGGGTGTTGCGTACCCATGGTGCAGATCTGCTAAAGCTATTACTACTACTAATACTCGTGCCAAATACTACTACAATAGGGGTGGGCGGAACCGGATCCTGAAGGAACCGAGAACCGGATCCTAAAGGAACCGGTTCTGAGGGAACTGGGTGCCTGGATCCGGATACCCGGTTCCAAGATCCGGATCCGAGAACCGGTTCCAAGATCTTGTTCCGAGATCCGGATCCGATAACCAGTTCCAAGATCCGGATCCAAGAACCGGTTCCAGGATCCGGATACCTGGTTCCAAAATCCGGGTCCTCAGTTCTAAGACCTGGATCCGGATCCTCGGTTACAAGATCTGGAAGCGGATACCAGGTTCTAAGATCCGGATCCGAATCTAAAATTTGCTTAGAAGAAAAGGCTGATCTTCTGTTCTGAGATGGGGTCTGGAAACTGGATTTAGGTTCTATCAACTATTCGTTATATCATTGAAGTTCAGGAACATAGCATTTGTCGTTTGGAAGATATTTGTCAAGAAAGCTAGTCTCGATTTTTATCGAGGTGCCATCTGAAATCTGAATGTTTTCGTAGAGAATGAGTTCGATCCCTACTCATGCTGTGTGGGCCTTCTAGTAGACCAACACAGTGTGCGTTGGTTTTCTCGGGGTTATCCCGTTTCCTCTCATTTTTTATTCCACCAATTAATCTCATCACCATCCACCCGATCTGAGCCAAAGTTGCCTAAAGGCCTTAAAAATTCATATCCATACAGAATGAGTCAAATTAAAATCAGGCAAGATTTCAGTTCCAACAATTAAGCAAAAAAAATTATATTAATTATCTTGACGTTTCAAATTAATTTATGGCCATTAGGCATCACAAGTTGAGGCAGGATAGAGTAGTTGAAAGAAGGTAGTTGGCCAGGGCCTAGTTAGTAGGTACCATACCGCATTTTCCTGGTCTGCCTGAGAAAAAACTGTGAAAACCTTCTTCAGGATGGTCGGTCGCTGGTATCGAACCCAGGACATCCCGATTAAAAATTCAACGCTTTACCGGCCATTCAGTTTGACATTGTATTTGCAAACAGTTTATCATGAAAGCCCAAACATAATTATAGATTTTTTTTCTGAACTTGTTTCACTCCGTCTGTATGTTCCCCCTCTACTAAAACAAAGGAAAATAGTTTGAATTAGAAACGTTTGAGCCTCAACAGACAGCACTTTGACCACTCTGATTCCTTACTCAGAATGGTGACATAATTCAAAAGCCAATAACGCGATTACATGCTCCGCAATTCAGGATCAGACAACAGGAAGCGTGTAACAGTATATACAAAAACGTTCTACACTTCACAATATTGCAACCTTGCAGGAACGTCTGAAGAATGGCAGGTGCAAAGTTGCGTTCGGCTTACCCTGTACTTTAACACGATCCGAATGTCAGTACAATTATTAATGTTTGAAATTAATTTCTAACTTTATTTTAATCCAGATTCTGATCATCACTGATGAAGCTATCAGGGAAATAGTGTTGTGATGTAAAGGTGATCTGTAGCAGTAAACCTAAATTTGTAAACTTGCAACTTGGATTTTCTCTTTCGCCTGATATTATTATTAACTATTAATTATGAAAAGTTAATTTTCTGCAAAGAGCAAAACCTCTGACAAATTTCTGGTTAAGTGATCTCGCTAAGTCTTTACAATAAACTATTAGTGAGGAGATAATCACCATTTTCCTATATACTTTATATTATAATGTTCAAATTCGTTAATCACTGAGCCTAGAAACATGAAATACAAGTCGTTTGGAAGCACTTACAAAGAGGAATGTATCATGTCAGTAGAACCTCTTTACTATCATCCTCTTTACTTTTTCGAAATTTCTCATTTTGCTAGGTGAAATAGATATACAAATAAATTCTCGTATTAACAAATGCAATCCTACGTATACCTCATGACGTCTAAATGACGTATGTTTATCTTTCACCCTAAAAGATGTTATTCTTTTACAGAAGACATTCATAATGAAAAGAAAATAGGACCATTCAGTTGCCTTGCAATTGACTTATTCCCACATTTTAAATAAATTTGATTGCGTTTCTTTATGTATATCTATGAAATCTTGGGGCGGCGAAGCCGACCGGGTAGCCGTGCGGTTTACAGCGGTAGGCCAACGACTCGAAGATCCCAGGTTCGAGTCCCGGCAGGGGTATGGCTGTGTATTTTAATGGCTAAAGGGCGAATCGTGATAGGTCGAAGTCCAAAGTTACTAGACTGGCCCAAATAAAAAACAAAGTTTAACAAAGGTATTTTTTTAGGCGAAATAGAGCTGAACTGGTAGTAAAGTCATATCGAGCAATGTGGCTTCTAACAGTCGGCTTCTAATCAAAAACATGGACAGTATAGAAATCGAACAAGCGATCCTAACAGGCGTAAGCGTGCTCCACAGCCCCACGAATTAAATCAACAAGATAGACGCCCTGAGATGTCTATGAAACAGGTACTACTATTACGAAGTCTGAAAGTAAAGTATAATTTAAAATATACTACAGTTTGTTAACTGCAGAGTATTGTATTTAGAAGTTATTCAGGGAGAAGATTATTATGATAACTACTCGAATGTTCACTCTTTGAAGAAGATGAAAGGACCTACAAGTACTCCCTATAGATGGTCATAGTAAAGATATACGACGATTAGTGTTCATAATAAAGCAGTGGTTTTTAACAGGTGGACTGTAGCACACTACTGTGCGGTGAGATTTGCTAAATGGGCCGCGAAACTTCTGAGACTTTGTGATTTTGCTACTAAAAGCAATTCAAATAATTTCACGCAATACTTAATTTAAAGAAGGAACAAGAAAAAATATTCATGAGCCTTAAACATATTTATTTTAGAGGAAAATTATTGGTTTCTTTATGCCTTACAATTAAAGACCAAGTCTACTAACCCGTACGTTAGTATACAGCGGGAACGCATTACAAAGAAAAGTGTGCCGCGAACAGAAAAGGGGCTAAGGACCAATATTCTTTAGCCGAAGTGAGTGGTATTTATTGTCATCATGAACAAGCAGAGTTATAAAGATGTGGGTTTCAAGGGGCTACTTCAGTGATTCCCCGGATGTGGGTTGGATGTTAAGCTAGAAACATAGTGCTACTGCTTTTATTCTACATTACTACTTTTAGTAAAGATTACAACACAACATATTCTTACGCAGCGTTCTTATGCGTTGTGGGTATAACACTTGAATAGTAGAAAGAAAGAAGAATGGATGTCCTAGGTGATTTATCGTCATACGCATTTTAAAGTCTAACGCTCCTATTTCATACCACGAACAAGTATTTAATATTTTAAGAACCATTACAACTTTTCTATTATTTACGCTTTTGGATTCAAACTTTGCAAGCAGTTAGTTTTGTATTATTTAGTACCTGTTAAGAGTTCAAACTCGATTTGTTTAAATATGGGCATCTCTTCTTCTTTCCCTTTACTCTCCATTTTTAATACCTGTGTCGTTTCCATAATAAAAATAAAACTTGAAGCACATTAAGAATTCAAGATGGCTAAACCATTGAGGCTAGTTCCTTCTGCCGTCTCATGCCTCATACTATAAAGTTTATTCCATGAAGGCCCATGAGGATCCCTGTATCTGTTAGAAATGTTGTGCAAATTGTCAACTCTCCCATGAAGCTAGAGGTATGTCAAGTACATACCAAGAATACTGTCGAGAAAGTATTTACCTAAGGGCTTTCTTTCTACGAATATCTATTCATGCGGATGAATGTGAACTCCCTGAAGGCCAGCAGAAAACCCATCTGAAGCGCATTCAAGAATATCCCACAAAGAAAATTGTAGCCTCTTTTATAGATTAGACAGAACTCTTATAAATTTAAGTGCGGGACCAGTAGGTTCGGAAAACTCTGTATATCCTACTCTCTCCCCAAAACAAACTGACACACCTTGGGTTATATTGTATGCTTTTTGAAGAGCATATTATCGCTGGGTCACCCACATAGGAAACAGCCAAACATTTTAGAAGGAAACAGAGAAAACTAATAGTTGTTAAAATTCATATGATAATGAAAATGAATTAATCACCCTGTAAATATTCTTCCTCCAAGAATTATTGAGCATTTTCAGGAAAAATAAAATGAAAGCTGCTGGGGAATACCCTAACATTCACGTTTTCAATTTTCCAACTAGCTCCATTACATAGAGATTATAATGAAATAAAGCAATTTTTATTCTGCGCCTTACTACTCACTTTCAGTTGAACCTAGAATTGAATCAAGCATGTGGAATTTTACACTCATTTTTCTCTATCATGAACTGTGGGATGATTACTATCTCATTTATACTGATAGAAGTAAGAATCAACAATCAGTGTGTGCTGCTGCGGTGAATCTAAATGTAAATGTGGCTATCAGAGTCCTATTATCTAATAATAGCTGCATTTTAACTGCCGAATTGTTTTATATTTACTTAGCATTAATGCATGCCTTGACATTAAAAATAATAGGCTATAGGAATTTATATGTTTAACCTACCGTATATAGGTCATCTTATAACACGAGACCATCGAAAGCCAAGTAACATATGTACGTACCTTACAAGCAAAATACAAAGAAACTGAATATTTATAAATAGAAAATATGTCAGTAAAATGGATAATTTTATTTGAATTATAATGCAAAACTCATTTCGAAAAAAAACAAACATATTTTCTCACTTTATTTTCTATGTTTTAACCTAATTTTGTATAAAACAAACGTACCTTGTATATATCTATTGGTATCTAATTGAACATTAGTTTTTTAACATTTCCAACGAAACTTTAACTGCCATTATGTGTTTATTAGGATATTTAATTATGTAACTTTTCTCAATCGGATAAAATATTATAATGCTTTAATATCTGTATCATTCACATGAATTAAATTATCTCTTAGCAAGATCATGGTTTGTAATGAGACATAAAGTGATAGTTTAAATAATCCTTTGCGAGTTTTTTTTAATTCCTTACTAGCGTTACCGATAATTGTTTTAAATGTGCTTAAAACATATTATCAAGTACATTTGAGAGAGATTTTTTTAAATTATTGCGAAGTTCATAAAATGCATAACTAAATGTTTCATGAATCAAGTATGTATCTTGTCTGTGCTTCTGTTCATTACACAAATGAGAAATTGAATCTATCTTCTTTAAGTCAATAGAAAATGAAATTATTTTCCGTTTCATCCATTTACATTTTTCGTGGTTACTGAAATAAGAGAGCAAATGCAGATTACTACTCCATCTCTACAGACAGGTTCACCGCAGGGAAAAACACAAATGTGCCCGACTCCAAAGCTAGAATAATTTTTACGACTTTAACGTGCACTAATTAACCTTAATGACTCTTTCGGCAGTAAAATTTTCAAATAGTCTCTGTTCTAACAGATGCGTCTGTCTTGTTCTGTACGCAATGATTCGTGAAATTACTGTTTTCAGTCTGTCATTGAGATCGTCCTCCCGCGCATTTGCACATTTTTGGTCGGTGACGATTTTCCTAAAACACATTTTGTGGTTTTCTAGTCACATGTTTGGGTTATATTACTCAGGCCATGTGTTATGGCCGTCAATACAAATGGCAGATATTTTTTAATTTTTATGAAATTCTTAAAAAATATAAATCAAAACAAAGTTTAAGTGTATAAAATATTTATTTTAGATGCTATTTCTTATTATATTTATGAGAATAGAAGTTATTTGATACGATTGCTTTCCTTACCAAATGTTGAAACGAACATCTCGTTTCGTCTGTTTAAAGAAATGTTACAAAGGCTCAGTACTTTCTCTCAGGCTGTTTACATTCATGAGCACTGGCATAATAATTGTTATTCATCCTGACCTAGGATGAGATCAAAACATAAATCGATATAGAATTATATATTCGTTAATAGTATCGTATTTCTATATATTTTTAACGTATAGTAGCTTAAAAGCCTTCTTATTTGGTTCATCACGTATAAAGTGAAATCTTCAACAACCTAACTTAAGAAAAGATGCTCTGATTTATTCTCTACTTGCTTAGACACAATAGGCTTAATTATTCAATATAATTACTTGCTCATATGTTAGACTAACGTGATCAATAATAGCAGATCTACTTTGAAGTGTACTAGTATTATATTATGGTAAAGATTTATTCTATAAGCTTTAAAAGGACATGTTGATTTCGAGAATACCTTTCTTCTTCTTCTTTCAAGCAAAGACTTCCAAGTGTCCTTTTATTTGAAATAGTAAAATCGATGTTAAAAAGTCCTTTTGTTTGAAAAAGTATTATCTGTTCTTAACTCTGCTAAATCGATTTATTATTTCAGCTTACTGGAACAAGTGCCATAGCAATGTCCACAGTAATATTTTACAAGTATTTGAACAAATAATTAATTTCATAATAACGAAACACATACGCACACAGAGAGATTTGGAGAATGTTTACGAGTCATTTAAGTCTATCCATTCCTCCAAGAAAATAATAGAAATGACACCTTTGGGATCAAATTGAGATATCTCTAGTTTTGCACTTTTTCAGCAGAGCCAGGAAATCCTGTACACTGTAAATTATAGTGATTATTAGGCTGACATTATTTCAGAACATTCTTGCGAACTCAAAATGCTTAAAGATTTATTCAGACATTTAACTTTAAAAAGTTGAGTTGTCCGTTTCTGAAACTGAACGCTGGATGTGTCCGTTTTGATCCCAAATGACGCCATCTTTAAATGGGATTGTCCAATTTTTAAACTCACTTCAGTCACACTAAGTTTGAAAAGTGAACTGATTAACATAAATTTAAACTAAGGCGCAATTCAAGTATTACGTCAGAACCTAGGAAGCGAGTGGTTCAAGGTTTACTTATTCTTCCTAAGCATCCATGTATTAGGGACAGGGCATCTGCTTAATTTTTCTTATAAAGGAATATAAAAAACTAAAAATGTGTTGACTAATTTTGAAACGACCCTAATGCTAATTTTCATAAATTTTAACTAATTATTTTAAACTCGCATTATTAAAAAGAGAAGCCTTACTAAGTCAGTACTCGCGCCAACATGTTCTTAGCATACTCTAAATGGTAATAGAAAAAACAAGCGCATTAGCTGGTACACATATAAAACAATCTTGTATTCAACGTGATTGCATTTAATTATCAAATAATACTATATTTTATAAAGTCAAAATATTTTCTCGTCGGTTACTGCTAACAAATCTTGGAGGGCTCACCTCGCATTTATTTCTTTTCTTTATTTTCAATTACAGCACTATTATGAATCTTCTTTGATGTTAACATCAATTGTTAACCAAATAATTAGTATTATTTTATTGATACACAAACAAAACATTATAACAGCGTTAACAAACTGTCTTATTGTTTCCAGTGCATAATGGGAATATAAAGAAGAATTATGTTATCTCAATGGCTATTGATGGAGCTATCTAACTTTGGAACCAAACCATAGTTAAGGTGTCAAGTTTTGATCCAAACGAGCATATTTCAATGCAATTTTGACTTAGCCTGTACATTTTTAGACCAAACACTTGTAGAACCGAATTCAAAGCACAAAGTTTAATAGAGATGAATCAGTATCTCAAATTCGTCCAGAAAAGTGGAGATGTCCCAGTTTGATTCCAAACGATTCAAATAGTGCTTGAAATTCAGACGTCTTAACATATGTGATATTTGTTTTTATTTTGGATCTTACAAGTTATGAACTTGTCGAATGTTTTGAATTTCTGAAGGTACAAAGACATATATAGGGTAGTGTAAAAATTCACGCCCATGGAGAGAGCAAGATAAATTATATGGTGAAATTTCGCTGCAAAATTTACCTTCGAGTGTAGTTCTGTAGTAATTTAAGGAAAAAGTGACCACAATGTAAAAGGTGTAATAACTAACCCTCTGGAGATATGTTTTCTTGTAGTGTGACGGTACACGAGCCTTGGATTCAATCCCTGAAGGAATAAACTAACTACTTTTCTCATCATCTTCCTTTCCTATAATAAGACTGAGTAAGAAATACTTTTTCTCTCTTCAGGGATTGAACTCAGGTCTAAAATTTGGCACGGGTAGCAGCTTAATTCTTTAAGTGTTACTGCACGGTTTACCCTTTAGTGCATTAGCAATTATTCCTTTTACAGTGCTAATTGGTTTTTCTCTCACCGTGTATATGTTATGATTTTGAAAACATGGGATGCTACGTACAAAGTAAATATACTACTTATGCAATACTCTTGTATAACGTGCAAATAAATTCATATAATTTTCTTTTCTGGAGAGGAACATTATTGCAGACTACCACAGCAAGATTTAGGCTATATAGGCAAAAAGACAAAGGTGTGTTTACGAATCTTCTATACACGATTCACTTCCGAATATCATTGTTTATCGTAAAGAACCAATGTTTTGAAAAAGGGGGAGAGGTGAAAATGTAGAATGTAGGTGCTGTAGAATGTAGAAATGTAGAATGCTCAAACGTAGAATGTAGGTGAAAATGTTTTTCTTGTGAACTTTAAATTTAATTAACTTTCATGGGTTGACAGCAGCTATGGCTCTACTCATGATTAACTTTTAGAGCGCTGTTACTACTAATCATCTTTACTAGGCGAGCTTGTTTACGACACCTATCTTCCTACTCGCCTAATATAACGCGTCCTGCGCCTCCCGATCATTCCCCACGTTGGGGTTAGAAAAGAGCTCATTACAGTGGTGGTCACGAAATGCGTAACAAGCAAAGCCATTAAAACATGAGTAAAAGTTTGTACTGCTAAAGTGATATTTAGGATATCATACGTATTAAATAGAAAATAGGAACTCACCAATAGTCAGTATATTATGAAGGATGTACCCGAGCTCGAACGTTCAGGTTCGATTGGAAACAGGCGAGGAATATAAATCATCGGTCACAGAAACCATAGTGTCCGCCATTCCCACGAAAACCCATGCGAATGAACAGAAGATGCATTTGAGCGTCCACCTATTCATGGCGAAAGGAACTGGAGTAATATAACGAAGCAAATGGTCGATATAGAAAGGATTTAAAATATTCATATTTCAGTGTGGTGAAAATCCTGATACATTTTCCATCAAAGACCTGCATAAAATGATTAAGATACTGAAAACACAAACATTGACCTGCTAGTGTTGCCCAGCTATTCTGTCTTCAAAGTGAAAGTGTTGTATTTCAACAAGGTGGTCAAAGCAAAGTGGAAGTGAACAATATGCAGATCTGACAAGAGCAACAATTTTACATTCAACATCACCTCCAGATTGCCACAATTCCAAATCAAAAGTTACACTAATTGAATCGTGTATGTTAAAAAGAAAATCAATCCACAATTAGTTTATTTTTAGCTCTACAGTGTTTCTGAAAATACATTTAGAGCTGCACGTATTGATATTAAAATGGAATGAACAAATCAATTGCTCTAAGTTTTATAGTGAATTGTAAACTTCATATTCTATTAAAGGAGCATCTGCCAAGATCTCATCCGCAAGAACATTAATTTATCTGTTAGGAAAAGTTCTCATTAAGTGCAATAAGATTAAGGATTTAGAAAAGCTAAAGCCTTAGGTAGCTGATGAGTGCTTCGAATACTTTTAAAAAGGCTTGTGAATAATGAAAACCAAAATGATTAATAACTTACTGTCAGATAGTTTTAATTTTATTGATAAATCAGTGTTATAAATATTAGAAGAATTTAATTGATAATGTATGCAGTCAACATTATGTTAGTTTAGAAACATAAATGTGGTTTCTGTATTTTTCTTCAATTGTTTAAAGGATATCAGTACCCAACCTTTACTGACAAATTACATATACATAAATTAAGTAATATTGATACAATCTCATGGCTTAAAATCACTTCCAAACCATAGAACCTTCTAAATTGTATATAATTTATTTAACTCTATTATTTTCCATTTCTTAAAATTATTCACAAATTTGTACTCCCGGAGTATTTAAAAATATACGATTAAATTACATTATGAAGGAAGGTATGGCTGTATCTGTATCAACATCATAACCGGACTTTTGCCAAGCATATTTCAATATAGACTAGTACATTGGCTCAGAAATTTGATTATATATCACTTGTTTTTTAGCTCTTTCTCTCCCCTCTTCTTCTTAGTCTTTCTTTGTGTTAATTAATTAATTAGCAGAACCTTGCGGCTCGGTAGGAATAACATTTAGGTAATACATAAGTGGAATTGTTTTTAATGTAGTTCAAAATAATGATAATAAAATGATAATGATGTTTTCTAATGTAAGTAAAAATTAGGATAACAAATGTTTTATAACGTAAGTCAAAAAAGGGCAATTGTCCAAATCAGGAAAGTTAGGTCAAACCCAGTTGGAGTTTGGTACGGAAGGGAAAGGGAATGGTAGGAAATTTGTGTATATTGAAAAACGTGTAAGTGAAATAATGTATTGTGAAGAGGAAATGTATACATGGGTTTTATGTACTGTGTAAGTGTGTGCGTACATGTCTTAATGTAAGGTGCACCTTGAACTTTTCTTCACTTCCCCCACACTACACTTTCACCAGCAGTAAACAGTTGTTCTCAGTACGTCAACTCAAATTAATCTCCTGTTATTCCTTTCTTCGTACTTCTCCTAGTGTTCCACTTCTTTTCCTCCACTCACCCATTCTCTCATTTTGCATCTTGTTGTATTTCCTTAAATTAAATTAAACTTATCTGATTAGAAGTTTTAATTAATTCAAATAGTATAGTTGTTCTCAACACGAACATGTTCCGAATATTTAAATTATGGGAAATTTATAGAAACTAATACCCCATTTCGTTTGTATTTTCCAGAATAGAAATTGTATTTTCTTATAAACATGGTTGACAACTTTATTTCCACACTCAGAACTGTGGGAAAAAAATTAAATATATTTTCACTCACGCTTGAAATATGGAACATGTGAGTTTTCTTCCTCCCATGACAAACTCTAATATTTTGATATAGAGTGTTTTAACACCTCTGATTTTTAATACAGTGCGCGGTTAAAATCTTGGCGGTTTCTGTTACAAATGAAGTTCACGAAGTATTAATATTCACTTGTATTTATTGTTGCATTCATTTTTCGTCAATAGGTTACAATGGAAAGGATATCCTATGATACTTACTGGTATTGTGGGTGAACTTCAAACTACTCCGTTCAATGGCTCTCACCACAATTGAGCCAGGAACTACGCGCAAAGAAAGCATATTTGCTAATCATTCGACCAGCACAGGTTGTTAGTCTTGATTTCTAAATCTTCTGGCGACCGAAAAGGCGTTAGGAGAATTTCATCTGACTACCAACTTTACGTGGAGTTTAGAAAGAGAAATAATGAGTTTCGAAACCATCTCTCTGAATATGTGAATTGTTCGCAAAAAATACTATAAGAAATCACTCTGCTATTTCACATTTTTAAAAACCTGCGAGTTCCCTCGCTTCCTTATTTCTTTGTAACCTTTCTCTGCCTCTGTGATACTGCCACCATCAATTTCTCTTTTTATGTATTTAAATTTATCTCCGCGTCAGCTTTTTCTATACTATTTATTCACGTTCTTTTCTTTCATTCCCAACGACTGCAAATTGTCTAGGGCACAACAGTGTAGAAGGGAATGCCATAAAATAAAGTGAAAATATGAAATAGAGTTAACGGAAAAGCAACAAAATGACTGTGAGGGATCCTCCACAATTGACTCAAGTTATTGGGATCAATAAAGCTACCTAGTTTACCAACTTTGTCGTGGAGGAGAAATTTGCCATAGCACAAAAACGCCTAGCATAAAAATGAAGGCTCTGAAGTACTTCCCCTTCGCTATAACGTGAAACATGAATTGTTGATACGACGATATGCCACAGAAATCTGTATTGTTAAAATTACTAAATTTAACTCTTAAATAATCGTGATTTAGGTTATTTTGTAACTTTTGTATTAAATAAGACACGCATGTGAATAGCAAGGTGAAAACAACAATGAAGTTTATTGCAATAAATTTTATTTATTTATTTACCTAGCATAGTGGAAAATGGTGTAACATAAAAATACTTACAAAGATATAAACTTGAGATAAACCACTTATATTAACCAGCTTCATTGATATTTTCTAAGCAAGCAATTACTTACATCACCTTCTTTCCATATTTACTCACTTAAGATGTAAAAAAACTATCAATATTTAACTTTAACGGGATATTCAGGGTTTTCTTTACACACTCTACAAATAACTCGCGCACCCTCATACTCAAGCCATAAGAGAGAACTAATTGACAGTACCACTAAAACTCACAGCCAATATTATAAACTTGTAACACAAACGTTGCGCTAATACAATTCGAATAATGTAACTTTTTTATTCTCGAAAAATCTCATGTCATGTAATTTGGCCCTCTATATTTGGCACCTTACTGCTATTAAGCTCTAGTTTGACTTCTAATTGCGTCTGCAGTATGTGATTATATAATCGTTCATTTTAGCAACATTGTTAAAATTGAACTATGGTGTTACATGCCAAGAAAATAAATGGACATGAAAATAGCTGGTTTAAGAAATTTCACAAAACAAGTTTCTAGTTAAAAGAATATTTGAATTGTTTTTAGTAAAATGAAAAATAAATTCTAAAGAAAATACTTAAACAATAAATATGTGACATTAAATAACAAACGAGATATTCATTTAAAATAATTACTCATAATGTTTACAATATAAATAATCTTTGATGCTGAAGTTAGACGTACATGAGCTTCTCATGTAACCAAAAGAGATAACGACATTTCTAAAAAAAAACAGCATTAACAACGGACGACTAAATTTGTAATAGCACGTAGGTTCAAAGCATAATTAATGAATTTTTATATCAAACGAAATTAAGAAACGTTGAGGATGTATTTGTGATCGAGGGAAATTTAAAGAGAAGAGCCACTAAAAAATCTCAAGATTTTAGCACAAGTATAATATGCTCCTTTGTCTTTCACAATGACAGACCATTTCTGTGAGGTGTTACTACCTGATTCAATTAATATTCATAAAACTCAAGTTTTGTATCGACAAATTTGTTAGTTTTTAAAATTCTTCTTGAATGATTTTTAAAAAATGAATATTTGTGTAATAGTTACTTAACCCTAATTCAAGTGCTCAGTTGTGTTTGTTTCATTATCCTAGTTATCGCACTACCACAATTTATTATCAAAATGAGAACAGAAGCTTCACCATCTTGAATTCTGCATTCAAATTTAGTTAACAAGCACGACTAAGTAATATGGATGGACCAGCGCCTGTTTCTCAAACGAATTTTGGAAATTGTATCGATCTTTTGACTATTCTAAATTTAACGTGAGTTTTCAAGTTAGAATGAAAAGTTTAGTGATTCACTCCACAAAATCTAAATTATGGCGATGGTGAATTGAGTTCATACTTTATCTCGGTAGTCTTTACTACTAGAAAGAATGGTCAGAATAACGCCGGTATTGAATAAATTTAAAGTCACTTTTAGCTTCCCATTAATAAGATTTTTTGTTTACTTAGTGGTTAGTACACTGAATACATTTTACTAAACAACAATATAGCATACCTTGAATTTTAATTATACTTCTCAGTTACTTTCAAACAATTCTCTAGATTTTCGATTGCGAACATTGTATCCTAAACAAATCATGAAATCATCATCATATTCAGCCGCTTTCCATCCACAGCTGGATAAAGGTATCTCCCCTTTCACATATTTCGATCTATTGCTATCCTCATTCATGTAGCTCCTGAAAAACGCTTGATTTCATCTACCCATCTGGCATTTGGACGTTGCCTCGGTCGTTTCTTTTCTCTGGAAATCCAACGTAGCCAGTGGCAAATTCTCGGGGTAGACAAAGTAGACAGTGTCTACCTATATCTGTAATAATTATATTTCTTTTGATTTTACTTGGACTATTATCACGAAAATATCAGCCATTTGTTCTTTTATGTAACATTCTACGATATAAAAATACAAGAAATTCAAAATTTTAAAGAACTATAACATTTAAAAGTATTGTAAATGCTTTTGCTAGTCCCATAATGGCTGCATCCTTCTGTTCACACGCACGGCACTTTAGTGACTGCATTCATGGAGAAGCAGACCACAGACAAACTGGAAAGTAGGGTTGGGCAAAAAATAGCGTAGCAGCTACTTTTTTACATGTACTTTGGCTAAATTGCTATCATTGCTACCATTGACGAAAAGTGTCAGCTACTTCCTTAAATGCTGCTTTTCTCCAAACGTCGCGAAGGATATAAAGAACAGCACACCGAGTAAGAAATGACCTGCAAGCTGTTACTTTATTTTCTTTGTCTGTCCCTTATCAGCAGAAACAAACAGGACAGTTGACCAACACAGTCGAGTCGGACTTGCGATAGGCCCTAATGATAGAAGTTCAGGTGAGGAGATATCGCCTTCTCTCTCTTTTTTTTCTCTTCCTCTCTCTCTCTCTCTCTTCCCTTACCCTCTCAAACTCTTTACCACTTTCGTAAAACTAAACAAATGCATATGCAGTGACGCCAACCAGGCCAGTTTGTGGCTAAATCTAGCCAATTTGAACCTTGCCACCAAAAATCTTTTTTTTTTCTATTTTTGATATAGGCTTTTATCCCCTTTCTAGGAGTTTCTACATCTAATCTAGCCATAGAAGTGACACTGTTTACCACTGGAAATATATCATTTAAGCCACATTAAGCATTAATGTTGGCCAATTCTAATAGCTTGGTGTTGGCAATACGACTTTTTTCTTTTATTCTAATGTTGTCAGCGAAAGGTCGAACATTAAGGAGGATTCGTAGAGGATATTCGAAAATACATAATATTATTACTAGCAGAGTAAAGATGGAATAGGGGAGTTATAAGTGCCTGCATCGTACTTTAGTGATACTAATCAAGTAAAATGCATTATTTTCTTATTTTCAACAAATAGGATTACTGACACAACGGTCCAGAAGGGTAGAGGGGAAAATACTCGGAGGTAAGAGTCCAGAGATTCTGCCAGAACGTACTTAAGGGGGACCTCCCAAATTCTAAGGCACCGCGCCCTCCAGCAATAAATGTTTTTAAGGTAAAAATATCGATAGAAACCCTAAGATTCTTCGTACACCATCCCAATTTTGACTTTACATCCCCAAACTGAAAATCTTGACAAAACACTGTACTGGGCAAGATTTATTGTTATTATTATTATTATTAAATTATTATTATTATATTTGTATGGTTGCAAACCTTCAAGAACAAAATTCTGGCAAACTGATAGAGATGAACACCCACTGGATCTACGAAATACTGCTCCCGAGCAGGAGACCAGGGCAGTATTTTGTCTTGTGCCCTTGTCACAAAGCCATAAACAAATTTATATCAAAATACGGCCCTCCAACCTGTTGCGAAAAATGGCAAATCCCTTTTTCCTCCCACTAGATCCGAGTCTACCCACTCCCCTCAAGTGTAGTGTATAGTGATATCCAGAATAGTGTAAATCAAGGTTGATTGATTTAAATCAAAGTGATTTAAATCGCGATTTAAAACAGATAATTCTTTTGAAAAACATCAATGATTTATATATATATATA
>JAGDQP010003387.1:51257-94580 GCA_022664845.1 Lepisma saccharinum
AAATATAGAAATAAAGTGCTGTCATTTTAATAATGTTGTGGTTAAAATCATATGTAAGCTTTAAAATTTACCTTTCATTCCTTACGTGATAATAGACTCTTATGATGTAAACCCAAACCAAAGTGATGAGCCTAGAATTTTAACGATTTGATTGGTTAATTTCATATTACATGCGAAATTTTAGAACAGAACGTAGGAACCCAATTCACATTATACGTTTGCAATTTGTATTACAAATTTGTATATTTTTGTAATAAATATGAAAACGAACACACACAAAACATAAAATCCAGTTTGGGTTAAAAAACAAAAAAATATTGTTTCGTAACATTACCTACTTTTTATTACGGAAAATGTACTTGTATCAAATTATTTAATTTCTTCACAACTTTCTCAAAAATAATTTATTCTTAATGGAAGTATAAAGTTTACCTATGTGTATGCGGCAGGATGAATATGCAAAACCGTGTATTCACTATTGATTTCAATGTATTAGATGGCTCTCACTGAATTGCATTTTATTTAAAGCCTTTAGGCAAATTCTGATCAGACCGAATGGATGATGATGGGAGAATTGGTGGAATGAAGAATGTGGGAGAAAACGCAAGAATCCTGAGGAAAGCCACGCACACCGTTTTCGTTTACTACAAAGCCCACATAGCACGAGCCGAGATCGAATCGGGGACCCTACGTATCGGAGGTGAGCGCTCTACCACTGAGTCACCGCGGCTCCAAAGTAGATCTCATACTGTATGGTATTTATTGTCATAAGATGTTCCCAACTTGATAGTATAAATTTGAGAGCTGAAAACTCTAACTGAAATGAATTGAAATATTACATAGAAAACATAAATCGTGGAACATTTCGTTTGGGAGAAGTAGCATAAAAAAAGAAGCAATTGTGACTATAAAATTTTCAGTTAATTACTTAGGAGGGAAGGAAATCAGAGACGTCATTTAGGAAAGCTGATACATTTCGATTATTATCTATTTTTCGAACTGAATTACCACTTCATTCATCAGGTACAGACGAAATTTTACGTAGAAGCTTCCTATATGTTGACTTTCCTTTGTAAAATATACCATAAGTAACGCCATGCCATCTTTCCTTATCAAAACTATTGCAATTTGTGTAATTGCCCATATTTCATGACTATCTTCTGTAACGAACTCTACATATTTGTGAATTTTACTTTAGTCTTTATTGGCTAAGGTATCTGAAAATGAAAACACCAACTTAGTAGCTGTATCAGTGCCGCAAGTTATTTAAATCATTTTTTATTTAAATAAAAAAAAATAACATAAAAATTAAAAAAAAGTATTATTTTTTTCAACCCTGGTGTAAATCAAGGGACGTGAGTAATTTTAAAAATTGAAACGCAAAACAGATTGGCAACACTGACAACTGTGATCGGTGGAGGATGGAGTGTAGCACAGTATCTTTCCTACGGCGTCGAATAATGTTCATCCGAAATTTGATGCGAATACGTCCAACTGTGTGGGGTCCAATTGAAGAACTGAATTTAAAAAGGGTTTGCATTGCAGAACTGACAACTAGTGTGCTTGGGGAAGGGATCACCTATGGTAGTACTTTTGTATTTTGTAGAATAATGATTGTACCCAGTTTGTTGCGGATACGTCCAACGTGATGGAAGCAATTTGATAAATTATTTTTTTGAAATAGACTGACAACTGCTGCGCGATAAAAGACCCGGAATAGCTCTACGAGCTGTCCAAGTATGTAATGCACATGTATGCAAAAGTGTGTGTAGCCCAGACACACACTTGAATAAGTGAAGAAAGTCATTTGTGTAAGTTTATAACAGTGCTGAATTAATAGCCTGTTTGTAGTAATAAATTTACTATATGTATTGTATGTTTAACAAATAGTTCAAATGACGGCGCATGTGTACGTTAATTTCAGTAATTCTTTTTGTCGTTTTCTCAATATATTTCAAATAAACTTTTAACATTAATTAACTATAAATCTAGAAAGAATAATATTGTGAATTATTCATTATTAACTAACGTTTGTTTTATAATTATTTGATGGACAAAATCAGTAGCCATCAAAGTTCAGCGTAGGCTTCTGTATAAACCGAACGACAGGCACCTGGCCGTTAGAACGATACAAAGTGTGGTTTTTGCTTTCGTTACATAAAGCAAGCATCTAAACAGACTACCTTGGTTTTTATTGAACATTCTTTTTTCTGCTTCATGTGATCAGGCAAGGGACTGCTTCTCGTATGAGGAGTGGAACTTGCAGCGTTGTATTGCAGTGCGGGCATTATTCCCTTGTTCCACCCTTTCCTGCAAATTAGCTGTGGGCGACCGTTTCTCGCCTAGAGGCACGGAACCTATACTACTGAACGTCCTATAACCGGTGGGCCGCGGGCGACCATATCTCTTCGGAGGTCTGGAACTAGTAGCTCACACTACCTTTCCACAGTCTGTGGGACACGGGCGACCGATTCTCTGCGGAGGTTCGGAACCAGTAGCTCATATACATTGGTCCCGTTCTTCAGGAAAACCTCCCTGGGTGACTGTTTCTCCTCGAGAGGAAGGGAACTCTGATAACGTGGTCTCTTACCTTGGCAGCCCCATCACTTCTCCTTCCCCCCAGTGTGTCTCGCTTGCCCACTGCAGAGCGGAGGATAATAGCCGAACCGGACTGTTATAAGTTAAATTTCAAAGTTGGTTGACAACACTAACAACTGGGGTGATTGGGGGAGGAAATATCCAAAGTATTCTGGCATTCTCCCAAATAATGACCACAGCCAAAGATGTCAAAATCTTATAAATAAATTCAATCCGAAGCAATTATTACGTAATACGTATTTTAATTAGTCTGCTGATTTGTACTGTCAAATAGTTCTCATTTATAGCAAAAGATATTTGTACTAATTATTCGCGTAGAGAATAAGTACTGTAATTAAATCTCAAAAACCTCGCTAATTACGGTACATAAATAAGTTTCAGACAGTTATAATATGATCTACTCTACCAAGGCTAGAGTCCTGCAAATCCAGGCCCGCACCAGCCTGGCTGGCCCGTACAGATCACTACTATTAAAATAAACTTGCTACTATTAAAATAAAGGGAAAATATTTGCTATGATGATACCCTACCGATGTTTCATTTTAGGTAATTGGCCTAAAACCGAGAAACTGAGCAAAAAGGGAAAAAGAAAGAAAGAACTAAAGGGGGTAGTGGTCTGCACAGGCCGGGCTGGACTAGTGCGGGCCTGTGTTCGAAGTACTCTAACCAAGGCCTAAGAGTAATCATTCTACTGCACAGATAAATCTCTCTCTCTCTCTCTCTCTCTCTCTCTCTCTCTATATATATATCTCTCTCTCTCTCTCTCTCTATATATATATATATAAGGTAGTCTTTACACTGATTTTTAAGTTGGGGATAAATTACTCCCATTTAGAAAGATTTTTCCTAAACTGCTACTTTTCACAGAAATTACTGATTTCACTGCTACGAAAAAGTAGCAGTTTTTAACATCCCAACTGGGAAGATCGTCGAGTGGATAGACATTCCTCAATGTGTAGCCTACGCTTGGTATCGTTCACGTGTGTACAAGGCGTATGTATGTGGCTCCACTCAGTTTTTAAAGGATTCCCTTGCTTGCATCATTCTTATCGCAACACAAGAGTTTGCAGTTTGCACTTGTCTCTCATCATACTGCGCGTGCCTGTTTTCCTCGCAGGTAGTGCAGAAAGAAGAAACAAAATGTTGCTCGGAAGGATTTTGCTCAGTGGAGGAGCTGAATAGAAATTAAATTTGTAATTATCGTTGTAGATATTTTCTGTTTCTGTGTTGTCAGATACAATTTATAAAGATAAAGAAAAAGGGAATTTTATACCAGAAACAAGTAGAGATTGGAAGAATTAATTAAAAGAATTCCCTACTTGCCAATCGTGGGTGGAGAGGGGGTTCTTGTTGAGTCACTCTTGTATCTTCTGTATTCAGTTCTTGCGCTTCGTAACTAAATCAAAGATATAGTCTTTCAATCTTTTAGAAATTTTGAATATTAATTTAGTAATAAAATTATAACTATTGACCATGGGGAGGCCAAGAACTTAGCGAGATGTCTTTCTGTGCGCGTGGTAACGAGTTCAATTACCGAAGGGGTTCATTGAACGAAGTGGTTCGGAGACAATTTTACCAAGAACTGTAGGTTCAGACCTTGAAAGCTCACCCGCTCGTTCAGGACGTTAATAGCAATTCAATCACTCAGTTATAACTTTGGTATTATTGATATAAGGCTTTTACCCATCTTTTCCAGATACCGTAACTCGCCAGAGTTTTCCACTGATAACATAAGAATTCATTTCCTCAGTTGACAACTGACGTCAAGACAAGTTAATTCTGGTTGTAAGAGAAAATGAATATTTTGCGCAAATTGGTGAAAATTAATGCTTTCGTTTCATTCGGAAAGTAAAACAATTGACTCACTTTTATACAACACGAACCTTGAAAGTTTAATAGAAACTGTTGTACCAAAGCTTTTTCAGTTTGCGGCCGTTACGAAATGAACAATTACGTCTGTAGTAGTGAAGATAAAATTATGAAGTTTCATGTAAACAATTACCTCAGAGTTTATGAACAGGTTTTGAAATTATTAAAGTGAATGTAGGAGTTCGGAATGTGTTCAAACTTTTAATTTCTGGCTTTCATAACATCTTTAGGCCGTAACGTCTTTCACCTTGCTATTTCCGTCAAGAACGAACGAGTGAGAACATAGCCAAAACCTCTATCAAAGCTCGTATCTAGCCACTCGCCTGGTGGAACAAGCGGCCCTAGAATACAAGCTCCCTCCTCAGCGTCTTCTGAAGTTAGCCACATAATTATTCGACCACAGAGGCTAAGCGGTTAGAGCTTATCTACAAGAAGTTAGCTGAGGTAAGTCGTGTTGAATCCTTTTTTCAGATATATTTGTTATTTTGTTTTTAATTATTATGCTATTTTTTTAGGAAATATATTATTGCTAATTAATAGCTCAAAATTTTCCTTTAACTTTTGTTTTTTCCCTTTTTGCATTATATGTCTATTGTATACCCACTTGTTTATGCCAATCTTCGCCACTGAACGTAGCACATTCATCGTCCATCTTTCATCTGTTTTTCAAGCAATGTGTTCGGCCTATCTCCACTTCATTTCTTTCGCAATCTTTCTTATATCTTCTATGCTTGTTTGTGCTCGAATCCATTCGTCTTTCTGTTCCTCCTAGTTATTCCTAGCATGTATCTCTCCATTGATCTTTTTTTGACTGTTAATCTTTGAGTCGTTTGCATATTCAGTGTCCACGTTTCACAGCCGTACACCATTATAGGTAAAACATATTGATTATAAATTTTACACTTGAGACACATGGTAGTTTGCTTTCGAAATATTGCACTCGTAAATGTAATTGCGACTACAAACACGTAGACGTGGAATGTTGGATCCAGAAACACGTCAGCTTAATTAAGACACACGAGCTGTAAGTACTAATAAGCCACGACAATTTCCCCACCCACTGAAAGTATGAACTCTGTTCGGAACATAAGACTATGCTAGAATATATCTCCAATTCTGATTAACCTTTCTCCATGATAAAATGTGAATTTGCAGAAAAAAATCCCTTGTTTGTTCTGTTGCAGTATCCTTTACGTAAAGAGGGATCGAAAAGCTAATCAACACCAATATAACAGATGCTTAAAAGCACTGAGGGATAGAAAACCCAAATAGAAAAAGCACCAGGTTGTTTGGAAATAAATAGCCGTTTTCCTACATCAAACTACTAACTTTACTAAGTTTTGGAGTAAATATACCAGCTTCATTCAAAAGTCTCTGTCTGTTAACGATTCACAAGGTTGTTAATCCCCTTCTTGAAGAAACATTGCTCATTGAAGAAATGAAGTTTTGGAAGGCATATCTCTGTTTGTGAACACCGTGTCTTTCAGAAAGTTACTTAGAGGCCTAAACATATGGCACTAGAATGGTACTAGGTCCAGGGAATATAAAGGTTGCGGGAGCACTTCATACATCAGGTCAGTTATCCCATATGCAATTGGTTGGTGGTGCAATGTAGGGATTATGGCGGAAACATCCACGCCAACGTCGGTATGAGAGGATGGTCCAATGACCAGATGTTAGGCGAAAACAACGTTCGCCGACCACGGTGGGCCGATATTGGAGACGCCAAATCCCCTACCGAATATCCAACCAAAGCATCACATTTGCCAGTTGCCCAAAATAGAGCGTTGGTCTTCTTGACGAAAGACTATCGATAATGGTTGACGTCTATGGCTAAACATATTAACCCTATCATTATGTCCTTCTAAAACATACCACATTATGACCTGGGGTCCGCGCGGACCCCATGTGTCCTTTAGCACATTTTCCTTGAATTAAGTGTTTTTTTTAGACGTTGTGATTTAAGCGTTCATTGTTCTAATACTCACTTAAAGTTTAATATATTATTATTGATTTCTTTCTCGTTTTATGTTTACTTTATTTTATCCATATTACAAGATTCTGATACAAAAAAATGCTATAATATATTGAAGAAAATTACATCATTGTGATATAATTTTAAGAATGTTCTAAATGTTTTAACCTAAGCCACTGACTACGAGTATTCACCAAGTTTCTTATCGTTTAATTCACATGTTTTAAATGGTCCCTGCGCAGACATCACATATTGTGTGCTGGTGTTCCGGACAGCAAGGAATATGGCAGCACTTGCATTTGGTCTTCACCTTCCTATCCGAAGAACGTGGACACCGTTTGCACCGCATCTTTTTCTGCTTGTCTTGACTTCCAGTTCCAGCAGATGCAGCTTGTATTTTTGGAATTTCAATTCCCAGAGAATTAAGTGAAAGACGAACTCTAGACTGCAGAGCTTGTGGATTCTCAAGTCTTCTCTGAATATGGTCATTGACTAACTCTTTCCCAAGTTGTTTCAGAAATAATCGCCGTCTGTGTCGCTTTCCAAATTCCCAATCTGGGAATTTCAAAATCCAAATTATGTATGCAGCTATGGCTGCGCAGTCCAGCATGTTGAACCATAAAATCATAGGCCAGCGGCGTATCTTAGGCTTACATGAATACAACCTGCATAAATGGTCAAGGTTGTCTACACCGGATTTTGTTTCATTGTAATGAATAATAATCTCGGTTTCTTTGTCATTCTCTTCATTTATTGCTTTGTAGTGATGCATGGATGAGAGCAAAACAATTGCCTTTCCTTTATTAGGAACATAACTAACCAGGTTCAATTCACGATCAAATCAAGAGATTGAAGATTTCTCTTCACATTGGTGATCTTTAAGTAACTCTCTTGGAACTTCTTTTAGATTATGCCGCATTGTTCCAACCACTGTACTTTTCACTTTTAATAGATCTTCAGCTAGCTCAGCGCTGGTAAAGAAGTTATCCATACTGACATTGCGTCCTTTGTTTTTCCAAGGGTTAACCAATCGCTTTACAAGATCTACAGTACTGTTCCTTCCAACAGCAGCACCAGGCTGTCGGCCGACATACACTTCTGCAGTCAAAGGATATTAGTTTTCGTCGTCACAACACCAGTATATTTTTATACCATATTTCCCTGGTTTGGTGGGAATGTACTGTTTAATTTTACACCGTCCGCGAAATGCTACCAACTGTTCATCAACGGTCAGGTCACTTCTAGGCTTGTAAAACTTTGCCAGATTATCCAGAAGCATTTTCCAGAAATCGCTGCAGGGAGCCAGTTTGTCAGTCTCTAGTCTCTGTTCTCTTGTGGCTTCATTGTCGAAACGACAGAAACGAAGCAAATGATGGAATCGTTCCATTGACATTGTAGCACGAAATACTGGCCTCCCACTGTCCATTGACCCCATTTCTCCAACGCTTTCATTCGCCGATTTGTAAACTCCACCAAGTAACAATATTCCAATACAAGCATATATTTCTGTTTCATCTGTTTCAGTCCATGTCTTTTGAGTTGCAGGATGGGATGTATTCCACTTTGCTATCACTTGTTTAGCCCTTCTATTTGTCTCTCGAACAATAAGATTGACCATGTCTGGTTTTATGAGCAGCTTCAGTGCGCCACATTTATCAGAAACATTCTTAGCATCACCTACTAATCCCCTTGTTTGTCATTATGGGTTGCATTATGGGTTGCAGTTTGTGTTGAATGAGGATCTTTTGTAGTTCATTTGCGCCCTGAACGTGATTAAAAAATATGAGCTTGATTTAAAATATTATCGTGTCTAGCCCGTTTACCACTATTACATGGTTGATAGAGAGAAGAGTCACTATCACATACACTGCCACTATGAGATTCACTACCAGGTTCATAATGCATATCTTCAGTTTCATCCCCTACACCCTCTTCATATTCTGAAGATTCGTCGCAACTCCCACAATCTATATCATCATCACTGTCGCTTTCATCCAATACACGTTTAAATTCTTCTATTGGAACTCCCTTTCGCATTGACATTTTGCAGCGAAAAACACAGCACACAGATAATTGTTGTTGTTCTTGTGGTTCTTCTTCTTTTTGTGCTTCTTTCATCAAATTCAAGTTCAGTTATTTAAAAATAAAAAGGAAATCACTTCAAGAACACTGCAGAAGAGGTTTTCACTGCTTCGCAAACAGGTACAAACACAGTCAAAAAGTGACACGAAATGTTAAAACTATTTGTACCTAGATTGACCAAATAAATGCTAATAAAATAAAGAACATGGCGCCGGATGTTGAAATCATGTGTACACAGAGTACCCTGCCACTTGTTGACAAACTAAAGAAGTTTTATAATTTTCAAAACGTGCATAAAACAATTTATACAAAGGAAATTATACCTTAAATATACCTGAGGTCCGGACGGACCCCAGGTCATAGAAATATGACATTGAAATTTTAAGGTAAAATTCACAACGCTCGGTTCATCTGTATACAATGAAAAGCTTGTAGCGATTTACAAACATTTTGATTTGAGATATCACTGAGTATGAACACTCGGAATAGGATATGCATAAAATGACAGCCACGCAAAAGTGCCTGGGGTCCGTGTGGACCCCAGGTCATAATGATAGGGTTAAGCTGGGCTTTGTGTATTATCTTTATGATTTTATTTTAATTAATTTATATTGTTTAACTGTTTGCAGCGGGATTAGAACTTGGGAACTTCTGATTTGTAGTCCGTCACTTGGTGCATTCACGGGACTAAGGTAGCACTAAGCGCTGAGAGAGCATTTTAATCGTATAGGTTGCTACCTACAGGCAAACCAATAAGATTCAAGTGCTCTCTCAACACTTAGTGCTATCTTAGTCCGTTGAATGCGCTCACTGTAATTACTACACTATGGGAGCATCTTCGGAGTGACTAATATTTGACCATAGACCTCATTATGAGGTCTATGATTTTACTATTATTTTTTTGTTATAAAGGTTGTTCTGAAGTAAAGGCTTGAATTCCATAAGGGACAGCTTATTGTATCTTACGTTCGAGATATGAAAACTCCTTTGTTAATTGTTCTCTCCCGTCTCGTCAGGTAATTGTAGATATTGCTCATAGATGGCAGCGTGTTACTTCCAAGATTATGATCTCAATTGACAAATGAGCGGCGGTATAGCAGTAAGGGCATTTGCTTATACTGCTATTATGCCATAGAGTTGGAAATCATCTCTAAACGAACGATGTCCAATCTTCAATGTCCCGCCACGTCGGCAGATATCTTAAATCCAGACATTGGACCAAAGTATTTTTCCTCGCGTCATTTTGCTCATGGGAATGTGGATATTGTGAATGTTGGGACTTTACCTGCGAACAAGCTAGTAATAGCAATGTTGCTCACATTCACATTTCGATTATCAGTAAAGGATCTGTATCTGCTAGTTTCCTAGATATCTTCAAAAGAAATAAGCTAAACAATTTTAAAGAACAAAATAATGTTTATTTATTTATTCGCCTATCACAGAGCAATTGCTCCAATGAAGATAGGTGTTACCTAGTACAATCAGTGTTTAAAACAATATACATTTTACAGTTCTAAGGTATTATATATATGCTGAAAACATAAGCAACTTTGCCTAACATATATCCTGCAAACTCAAAATTCAGGTAACAGAATACAATACAATAGAATACAATATAATTTATTAATTTATATATGATAATTTGACCTTGAGTAAACCTTTTATTCTCCAAGCAATAGACATTTTAAATTCATTTAATAAATATGTGTAAGATATTCGTTCTCTGTATGCAGATCCTCTATATCTCTTGTAGTATAAATATTTTTAAATTTTACCTTGTATTTTCTCAATTTTATTTATGTACGTTTCGTATTCTGGAAACCAGACAATACTATTACATTCAATCTTACTTCTAACTAATGTATTAAACAATGTTACGGTTACTTCTACACTTTTGAACTCCTTTGTGTTTCTTATTACAAAGTCTAATAATTTATAACCTTCTTTTAAAATATAGTTACAATGGGTATAGATGACAACTCATTGTCCATCACTATACCTAAATTTTATTTTATCTTTCAATACTGGTACCATTTATTAAATAATTAAAGTGAGCCACGACTTTGTTTCTAGAATAAGTAATCGTACAACACTTGTTTAAGTTAAAATATAACTTATTATCCTTACTTCAATCATAGCAGCTATCTATGTTCATTTGTAGAAATACTCTGTCTTGTTCAGTAATTATTTCTTTATATGACTTGAAATCATCCGCAAGCAACACATACTGTGCAGTTTTGACTCTCTTTGCTAAATCATTAATAAGTATTAAGAAAAGTAACGGTCCCAATTTTGAGCCTTGTGTACTCCACATTTTACCTTATAAATATATGAATTTTCTCGATTATATGTCACAAATTGTTCCCTGTTATTTAAATATGATAATATCAATTTCAATAAATCATTAGATATTCCAAATGTAGCTAATTTTTTTCATTAAGATACCATGGTCAAGCTTATCAAATGCTTTTGCAAAATCAAAATGTATTGCATAAACAGTTTTACCAGAATTGAGAGCATCAGATATATATTGTGTATAACAAAGCAAATTAGTCGATGTAGATCTCCCGGAAATAGCTCCATGTTGACTTACAGACAAATAAGGTTTCACATGATGATACAGCTTACCATAGATAATATGTTCAAATACCTTTGCTGGCGAACTAATTAAGGAGATAGGTCTATAATTTTATACGTCGTTTTGATTCTCTTATTTTAATATTGGGCAGACCTTACTTCATTTCCACTTGCCTGGAAATATTTGTGTTTTTAGTATTAAATTAAAAATTTTACAAAGAAGCTTAACAAATATTTCCGCGCATGCCTTATATATAGGCTGGAATCATATCAGGTCCACTCGATTTTTTTTTGTTTAACTTCCTTAAGGGCCTTAATGCATGCTTGTTCATTAATACCGTTAATGACCATTCAGTCCGGAATTAATGTATGTGGTAAATTGTTTGTGGAATCAACAAGACTACTATCTCGTATACCGAATTATAATAGTCTGCAAATGCGTTTGCTATTTCCGATTTTGTTGTTTATGTTTGTACATTATATTTCATGGCATTACAACAATTATGTTTGTTCCTTTTCATTTTCATATATAACCCAAATCCTTTAGTGTTTTCCCTTAGATCACTTTCAATATTTCTAATGTAATTTTCATAGGTTTGTTTAATTAATTTTTTGACACTACGACGTAACTCTATAGACATGTTCATATTATAGGCGGATTTATGCTTCCTTTTCCTACGATACTCCTTAAGTTTTAACATATTCATTATTTCTACTGTAAACCATGTTGGATATTTGCGATTATGAAAAACTTTGCGCATTTTTATCTAAAACATTATAAAAATTGTTGTAGAAATTGTCTAACACCTTTCAATACTGGGCCTTGGAAAAGTGGACTAAAACTAAACGATAATGGGCATAATTATCAAGGAAACGTATTTACAGAATCTTTACACCTCCTTCAAGCCAGGGGTTTGCAAACTTTAAATTGAAGGGTTCAGACGACTATGTAATAACAGTCAATAAATAATAAACACAAAAAGCGATATTTGTTTCTGTCTCTAGCAAAAAAAAAAAAAAAAAGTTTCGCAATAGTACAGAAACAACATTTTCATTACTCGGTACTTGCCACGTGTCTTTTCTGCGCAGTTTTTTATTCCTATTCTTAAAAGTTGTTTTTCTGTTAAGCATTACTTTAGTGACATTTTAATCAATGCTCTTGAAAAGACAATTTGATGTCTTTTCTTTCTCAGATTTGAGTCAGTCGGCATTTCTCCAAGGGAATATTGTTTCCGTACTTGCACATTCGTCGTTAACATTTAATTTGACCTTTCACAAAAGACTTCCCCCTCTCGCGATGTCGCACACAAGGCTTTCTTTGGCGGGAAGCCGAACATTTCCTTGTCTGCCACATTCCTTCTCGTTTTAGGCGTCGAGAGATATCGTGAATGCCGTGGTAAAAAAGAATCCTCGAGCACTAATTACGAATACTTATGTGATACTTTGCCAGGTTAAATAAGATTTTATTATATGTAGATGGTAGATCACGTTGCTCTTTCGATCGATGTTTTTTTTATACAGTAAGTCCAAGGGCACAGTTAACAGAAACTAAATTAAGACATAAAAAACTGTAAGCGGGCCTAGCGTACGTGATAATTTTCTTAAATTCATTGGATTGAATGTTAGATGTGTTATATCAATTACTTGGTCGTCAGTCGCTATAATAAGGTAAAATAAACAACTCTTCTGGCTTTAAGTCCCTTGATAGCAAAGCTATAAAAAGAAAGGGACCCTATAAGCATGCTCAATCCGTCCGTCTGTCCCTGCTCACTAATTAAATCTCAGGAACTGCAAGATGTAGAAAGGTTCCTGAGGCTTTATTCGAAAGGTGTTGGCCAAACTAGCTCAGGGCAGCCGGAGCCGTCTTAATGGGTGTAACCATTCAGTGTTGCCAACCCATTTTAAAATTTATTATTCAGATTTCTTCCTCTTAGTTACACCTTGCTGCACCAAACTTCGCATAAAGATTATATGGTACGTCACAATGAGAAAACACTGACAGGGTCTACGTTCTCAAACACCCAACTTTTAAATGTTGCCAACCTATTTTATATATATATAAATACATTATTTTAGACATACACCACATTTTACTTTACACAATTACGTTGGGTAATTTTACTACAGCAGAACCAAGCTGGGCATAAACATTATTTGACACAATAGCAACATACTATGGGTATTCCAGTCCCCAGACACACCGTTGTCAGTGTCATAAACCCGTGCGCAGAAAATATATCTCATGAACAACAAGGTGTAGACACGTTGAGGTGTCGTTGAAAAGGTCTTGTCTAGGCTAGCTCAAACCCGTCGGAACAGTCATGATTAGTGCAGTAGTTCAGTGTTACCACCCATTTAAAACAATTGTTCAAATTGTGTTCATTCAGTTAGACCTAGCGGCGCCAAACTTACCATGAACATTATTCAACACAGTAGGAAAATACTGAAAGGGCATCCAACGATCCAGTGTGCCCAACTTATTTCCTATAACATTATTTTTAAATTGCTTCCATTACGTTAGACATAGCAACATAAAACTTGCCATAAACATTGTTCGACACAACAGAAAAGTACTGTGGATTTTCCCATACCTAAGCACTGTAGTTTTCAGTGTTTGCAACATATTTCATAACGATATTGCTAGCGTTCCTAAAATGCTATTAAGGGACCGGAGCTTTCATGATTGTTAGCATAAGCGCAGTTCTAACATTTTACTTGAAGATGAGTCTTTAGGAGTTCCCATGACGTCCATTCTCACCTATGTTTTTCTTAATTTGCTCCATTAGGAAGACATTGTGCTATTGTATTAGGTTCAAGGCCTCTACCTTTTGTTTTCTTCTGGATGAATGAAATTATGGTTATTGAGAAAGTCTCTATGAGTCTACGTATTTTTTGCTCCCAGTTAAACTACTATATTTACATGAATTAGTAATTGGAATTTATTTTAATCATTTAGCACTAAAGGCAATTAAAGGAAAAAAGTTAAATACAAATTTTATGCAACAAAAATGCATGCAGTTCTAACTTTTTATGTTTGGAAGAATCGCCGAACTAGTTCCAAACATCTTCCTTACATTATTCAAAATTAATAGTACCAGATTTTATGTCATTAACTAGCTGATTTTCCTGCTCGTTAGTGTGAATAAAATAGGTTGCTAAAACTAACAGTTGTACTACTACTACTATGACTAATAAAACTACAAGTACTAATATTATGACTACTACTCCTACAACGGCTACTACATGCACAATAACAACCACGACAACTACAACTACTACAGCAACAATAACACTACTACAACAACTAATAATACTACTGCAACAACAACAAGTACTACAGTTACTACAACTAGTAGTTGTAGTAGTTACCGATATGTTACGTATTAAAATTCCTTCTAATCTTATGCTAGTTAATCAAATGAAGTTATTATTTCAGGTTTGCGACAACCAAAATTTGAAATTAAAAACTAATATATTTAGTTATTCATTTCATTGTTGTTTTAAATTAAATATGGAAACAATTTATTTATTTCATTATCAAAAATGGAATTGCTGTGTTTTTATTAGTTAGCCATACGCTTATATCCGGTGACTTAAAATATCCTTATCACCTGTCTCGGGACCCTAGGAACACATGCTAAATTTCGTGGAGATTGATGCATGCATGCATGCATTTGTATAAGTAACAACTGAACATTGATTAGGAATTTTATATGTAGATTATTAATAATAATAATAATAATTATAATAATAATAATAGCAAATTACTTGAGAGAAATTTCAACTGCGAGAGAGAAAAAATGGTATTGATTAAGCAAATTCTGTTAATATTCCCACATTGTTTTGGTGTTAGATTGAAACTTATTGGTTTATACAAATAAAGTAACCAAAAGCTCGCAGGTAAATAAATAGGGTAAATAAACTGAATTTGAGTCATTAAAAAATCGACCTTTAAGTTTTATTACTTTGATCACAATAGGTACATCTAATTGATATAGAATAGTTGTATATGTTTGGGACAGTAAACTTCCATTTCTAATTCAATTACCTAAAGTAAACGGTGATTCTACCAGAACCTCACCGAAAGGTTTCGTCCTCAGATTTTCAAACATCTGCCCCAAGTTCAAAATATTTACAGCTAATATTTATAGATACCCTGCAAAATTCTACATACACGCACAATTTGGCTTTACACTCTCCAAACTGAAAACCCTGACAGGATTCGTGAACGAAAACATGATAGAGACACATGACTCGGAAACTCCTTCTATTATGATACAAATAATTAAGAAGTTAATCTTGGATTTTTGTAATGAAAATGATTTATTTTAGTGGAGTAGTGACAGGTTAATAACATAATTTAACAAAGGGTGTAGTGTTCTAATCAGACCTCCTTCACTTCTTTGGTTGGCTCTCTTTCACTTTGAAAAAAAAAAATAGAATGATACCATGAATTTGAATATATCAGGTTGTTCTAAAATAAATGGAAGTCCTGGTGCCTCACACCAGTTCAGAATGGAATAAACATACCTGCTTCAAATAGTCTTCGTCTTTGACGACACACGTTTATTAACGATTAATAAGAATCTCAGTCCCTTCCCTGAAGAAACATGACTCCCATGAGGAAAAATAAATATTAAAAACAACAATATCCTATCAGGAAGTGACTTAAATACATAAACATATAACAGTCTGTTGGTGCTAAGTAAGGATAATGGAAGGTACAAGCGAACTTCATACCTCAGGTCACTCTGCTTCTGTCTTGTATTTTGTGCCATGTGAGATTCCTGTTGAGAGTAGCGAACCCTACCTATTGACTAATGGCGGCTGCTTTCTGCACAGCTACAGGTGCATTTTGCCAATATATGCATAGCACTGATAGTGTTATGATTTCACTAGGAAAAACGGGGTTGTATATGTAACACCCTGTGCTCCACCACACAATGTCTGAATGGTATAAGCCTCAGCAACGCAGAGAGCAAGCATGGACATTGGAAAGTATCGGTGAAGTGAAGTATGTAGGGAAAAGAGACCACACTGCTTTAGATTCCGTTCCTACTCGGAGAAACGGTAGCCGAAAGAAGTCGTCCCTCGAAGGTGTACGAAGAAAGCCAATTCGCCGTGGGTTCCGTTTACTCGGAGAAACAGTCGCTTAACGGCGTCGTCCCTCACAGGTACAAAAAGGTGCGTGTGAGCCACTGGTTCCGTTCCTTCTCTAAGAAACATTCGTCTGCAGCGCACTAAGTGTACGGGATTTGAGACTACGAACTCTGAACCTTCTTGAGAGACGGTCATTTGCAGTAGAATCTCTCTTAACGTGCAGGTATTTGACAGTTTAATTTAGGCCCGGCGAGGCAACACCTGGTAATAAAAAATGCAAGGGAGAGAGATTTCAAGATCCGCTCCTAACTGGAGAGGCAGTCTTCTGGGAGAATCCCTTTAAGCTGAAAGTAAAGAATATCAAAATAAATCATTAGGTCGAGTTGCTTACCCAATCGATGTATTTGGTAATTTGATCTGTTCTATTCTAACGGCTGGTCAAGTTCCGTCGGGTCATTACATGACATAAAATAACTCACCTTGATTTCGGTGTACAAAGTGTAATAATTGATTAAATGGTTGTATTTAGTTATTTTAAATTGTCTGTTCGTTTAAGGATTTATACGAGTATTTCTTAATTAACACAACAAATGCGATTTATTTTCGTCCAATAACAACACTAGTTGTGTTTACAGAAAGTTGTAAACCTGTGCGCTATCTCCCATACTTCTCGCAGTTTTTATTGCAAACTTGGCGCAAACACAGATACACACACTGACTATACACGTCGGTATTATATAGACGTATAAATACAACACTGTTTTATATGGCGCCCGAACGTGGCTCCGAATTTGTACACACAAACACATTTAAAACGTATGTAACAATATCAGAGGTATATACATGATCAAATGAAATAAAGCAAGAAACAAGAGGCCCTAAATGATAACTATATCGTTGGTGAAAATCACTTTTAGTTCATGAGAGTCAATTTTACCCGTGGGTAAAGCTATCACTTTGTATTCCGGTTAATGTTACTCAAGTTCACTAGTTCGTGTGACTTTTACATACAAATTCACTGTATCAAAAATTGCAATATCGCAAATAGATATGAAGATTATTCGAGAAACTCAACAAAAGAAATTACATGTCTTACAATACTGACGATCAATAATAAAAAATTCCTTTCGGTAGGCCTACAGGCTGAGGTAGATCTCGAAGTTTTTTTTTTATTTTCAAAAATTCCAATCTCGCCTTATATGATAGCTATCGAAAAACTATTGATTGATTTGTAGATTATTCATCAAGAGCTGTTCAACGATACCTCAAAAGACACACACACATATATATATATATACTCGCTTTGTTTCGTTGGGAGTCGGGGTTCGCCCCCCAACTACAGTGCTTTTGAGAGGATGCGCATGCTTTATCTTAACCAAAACCTCCATGCAGCACTACACCACCATGGTACCCATCTGCACCCTCCCACGGGGGGCTGCACCCCCAAAAGGAAGGTTTGCCCCATTTATTGTAACCTACTCTTGGTCATACACCTTCAAAGAAAATTTCGTTTCTCTACCTCCTATGGGTTTTTGGGGCGGCCATTTTGGATCCAAGTTGACGACTTTTGAAATTTTTCTTATACAGGGTAAGTCAAAATGATGTACCCGATTTCATAAATTTATTTTGTGAAATATAATGAACATATCTGAATGTAATACATGTGGTAAGAAGGGTAACTCTCAAAGTTTTTTTCAGTCACATCACAAGTGCTCTATGTGAGCACCTCGGGTAACACGACACACATCAAGCCGATAGTCTATCTCCTGCCAAACCTTGTGTAGTGTGTCACGGTCAATCTCTGCAATGGCTGCTGTGATGCGGGCGCGAAGGTTACCCAATGTTGTTGGAAGTGGTGGTACGTAAACACGATCCTTTATGAAAGCCCACAAAAAGAAATCACACGGGGTCAGATCGGGGGAACGAGGTGGCCAACGAATGAGAACTCGATCCTCCTGAGATGCACGGCCTATCCAGCGCTGTGGCAATGCCTCATTGAGATGATCCCGAACGCTGCCATGGTAATGCGGAGGGGCACCATCCAATTGAAGAATGAAATCTGCACTATCCTCTTCGAGCTGTGGAAGGAGCCATTGTTGCAGCATATCAAGAAAAACATGTCCTGTCACAGTAGGTTCAAGGAAGAAAAAGGGCCCATAAATCTTTTCAGGGGAAATGGCACAAAACACATTCACCTTGGGTGAATCGCGTTGGTGTTCCACAACTGCGTGGGGATTATCAGTTCCCCAGATCCTTACGTTGTGTCTATTCACATTCCCAGAAAGGTGAAACACCGCTTCATCACTGTAACGTAACCTTTCGGCGAACCCATCCTCTTCCATTAACGTGAGAAAATCAGCACAGAAAGACGCTCGAGCAGCATAATCAGTGTCTCTTAAGGCTTGTAGCAGTTGCAAGCGATAGGATTTCATTTGTAAACGTTTCCGCAGAATTCGCCATACAGTTTGCTGTGGCATTTCAAGTTCCCTCGCTGCCCGGTAGGTAGACTTCTGTGGACTCCGCACAAAACTGGCGCGAACACGTTCCACTGTCTCTTCCTCAGCTGAAGGACGGCCAGTCGATTTTCGCTTACAGATGCAGCCCGTATCTCTGAATTTTTCATACCACGTACGAATGTTTTTTCCAGTAGGTGGGTCTCTGCCATACTTGGTACGGAAATGCCGTTGAACACTCATCACAGAGTTGTTTACATGGTAATCCAGCACACAGAACGATTTCTGCTCTCCAGTGAGCGCCATTTTCGTTAACTGCTTCCAGCGCCGCGTAGCGTTAGACAATGCAACCACGCGGGACATAAAATAAACTCAACTGAACTTTGAACATTTGCCTTTCCTTGCGCGTAGCTCACATTAAGATATGTTCATTATATTTCACAAAATAAATTTATGAAATCGGGTACATCATTTTGACTTACCCTGTATTGTCGTGACCTATTGTGATGGTACAACTTCAAGTAAAATTTCATTTATCCAGCTCTAACGGTGTGCAAAATGGGATTTTGGGCGGTCATTTTCGATCCAACATGGCGACTTTTCCCAAATGTTGTGATATTTCCCTAAACTACTCGTCATAATGCACCTTTATGCCAAATTTCGTATCTCTAGCTCAAACGGTGTGGAAAATGGATTTTTAGGTCCGCCATTTTGGATCCAAGATGGCGTCTTTGGATACATCATGTAATATTTTAGTAACATACAAATGATAATGTATAGTGTTACCAAATTTGATATTTCTAGCTGCAGTCGTTTAGCCTGTGTATTCTATACAACAATGGGTTCGGCGGCCATTTTGGATCCAAGATGGTAACTTGCTCAACATTTCGTAATATTTTCATGAATTACTAGTGACAACACACTTTTATGCCAAATTTCGTATCTCTAGCTCAAACGATATGGAAAATAGATTTCTTACTTACGCCATTTTGGATCCAAGATTGCGTCTTTGAACTCATTAGGTAACATTTTCATAATCAAAAAGTGATGTTGTACCTTTATCCCAAATTTGATTTCAATAGCCTCAGCGGTTTAGGCTGTGTATTCTATACAAGAATGGGGTCGGCGTCCATTTTGGATCCAAGATGGCGACCGATTTTGCTCATTAAAGAGCTTAACCAAGCTATTAAGCCTAGAAACAACATATAAAAATTTGGTTCAAATATCTTCAAAATTATGGCTTCTAGCGTGTTAATATATATATATATATATACAGTATATATGGTGTAGTAAAACGTAATCCATTATTTTTGCATGACATTGAAGGCTTGACTTACCATAGTTAGAATGATCCGATTTAGGTCACATATGCGCCGTTTTGTTCGATAACGTGTTGCCATTTGGAAGGTAATATCATGACGCCTCTCTCATATAAGCCCTTGTCCCTATTGGCAAAAAATTGAGACAGTTGATGTTCACAAGACTCTCTTGACGCGAATTTTGCACGAGCAAACGTGTTCGCCATGGACAGGCACAGATGGTAATCACTCGGTGCCAGATCCGGACTATAAGGTGGATGCATAAGAACCTCCCAACCAGGCTCCCGGAGCTTCTGGCGAGTCACTATCGGTGTGTGTGGCCTGGCGTTGTCCTGGTGGAACACAATTTCTCTCCTATTGCGCCGGCGCACCGCGCTTCGGCCACGGGCGATTTCGCGTGACGTTGTCCTAAGTGATCCACTTTTCATCACCAGTCACCAACCGCTTCAGAAATGGGTCGCTTTTGTTGCGATTCAGCAGCGATTCGCAGATGGAAATTCGGTCCATGAGGTTTTTTGCGTTAACTCGTGTGGCACCCATACATCAAACTTCTTTTTCTATCCAGCCTTATGCAAATGGTTCCACACGGTTTTTTTGTGCAATGTTTAGCTCTTGGGCAATCGAAACAGTGCTTACACGACGGTCGGACACGACAATATCCATGATTTTATCGACATTTTCGATACTTGGCCTTCCAGTGCGTGGTACATCTTTGACGTCAAAATTACCGGCACGGAATCGACGAAACCAAAATTGCGCGTGATTCGCTGTTACAGTATCAGGACCATAAACACTATTCATATTTGCAGCCGCCTGGCTTGCGTTTTTGCCTTTATCGAAGAAAAACTGTAAAATATAGCGTATTTTCTCTTTGCTAGTGTCCATTTTGACGCGCGCTCACAGAGCACTGAGTCAACTCATCACAACTATCTGAACAGTGTTTGTAGTACGCAATCTCATCGTTTGAACGCCATCTCGTTGAACCCGATCGGACTTCTGCAACGCGAGCTACAGATCACTGAAGCCATCTATTGGCAAAATAATGGATTACTTTTTACTACACCAGATATATATATATATATATATACTTTCATATCGTACCGATCTCAATGGGTATATTTTTCTTTGAAATCTACCTAAAAGGGCATACATATATGCACTTGCTATTTCATATGTACATACGAAGTTAGACGGAATAAACAACAAAAGAGAAACAAACACTGAGATTCCGAATGGTATCTATTTCTTCGATGTTCAACGCTTTCCCTATAAGGGAGTCAGTTCCAATTGTAAGTGAATTGTGCAGTTTCTGTTTCACCTTAGGCCAGTTAAGTCTCTTACAAACGTTTGCTCGGCCCAAGCGATTGTTTCTTTTGTTCCACAGAAGTCCCTTTGACGCAACTAATCACATCCTCTCACAATTATGCGTTATGTTTAGGCGACATCTTCGTTTCTTCCATAGAAATCTTTGTTGACGTAACTTCTCATTTTCTTTCTCATAATTGTGCGTTTTTTACACGACACCTTCCTTTTTCTCCACTGGGCTTTTTGTTGACTGGTGGCATCATTTCCATTCTGGAACTTGTTTTCTTCTTTGGACTGAAGTTTCGACACATTCTCGGTGTATGGCGATAGTCTTCTTTTCTTCCAACTGGCTCCTCGCTGGATAGTGCCATTATCCCTATTAGGGAACTCATTCTCTTCTTCACGCTGATGTACTGACATGTTCTTGTTACATGACGGCAGCCTTCTATCTCGTATGTAGTTAACGTCCGGAAGCTCGTTTTCTTCTTGGGGCAATACTATTGGCATAGTCTTGATATATGGCTATAGTCCTTTATTACATATGTAGTTGGGGGTACGACTACTTCCTTCTAGTTTCTTATTAATTCGTGACTTCCACTTTGCTGTTTGTATGTTAAGAATGTTCGTACGAGTATATTTCAAAATTTAGGCCTATCTCTCTAGAGTCTTTACAGATATTTAATTGGCTTAAGTGTAGTCTTCCTTCCACCGAAATCCATGTTGCCCTGTTCTATCGTCTCCATCCAGGGACTCGTTCTTTTCTTTGCATGGAAGTGCTGGCATTTTATGAATATATAATGACAATCTCATTTCGTTTGTATAGTTAACGATAGGACAGCTTCTCGCTACAAACACTCTCAAGTTTCTATAACGATGTTGTTGTGCGAGGAAGACCGATACGAGCGAACTCTGTAGATAGGGCACGTCCCTACATCGTCATCTTGAAAAGTAATCGAACGATCTCCAAGAAGTGATGAACTCTCATACGTGGGTTGAAAACATCTGAGGTTATCAGTGAATACGCCATACCGTTTCAGTTCGTAAGGGACGGTCTCCGATTCCTCCCGAGGTCAGAGATTGTGGATTTACACTCCGTAATCCACTTCCTTGCAATTTCCGTTTCATCTTTATGCTCTCGGGCTCAGTAGGTCATCTTCTTGACTCTTCGAATGCTTTTTCCATCCCTTCGGTTGTCTGTCATATCTCCTAGTTCCATTTCAGAGGATTCTTTGCATTTCTTCTTGGTATCTGCTTGGGATCTTACTTCTTGACAAGACGCTTTTGGTTGCCGCTCAAGATTTTTACTTGGGTCTTCTATGTTGTTTCATTTTATCGTAGCGATCTTTCAGGTGCTTTTCCATACCATTATTTACTTTATTATTAAACTCTCCTATATTGCTACTCATTTTGCTACTGAAATCTTTCAGCAGCTGCTTCGTGTTGTTACTATAAATATATTCTTCTAGTAGTTGTTTTACTTTGTTGTATATTCTATTACTGATGTCTTCTAATCGTCGCTCCACTTTGTAACTAGACTTTTCCATAACATTCGTAAACATCTGTTCCAGGGTGGAAGGTACCATCAACACCCTCAGTTCATTTTTATTTGTAATTTCTTCTTTCGAGGAAACTTGTTTCATCGGCACTCTCCTGTCGCAGCTTCTTTCATTTCCTCTTTCGTTTACACCCTTTCGTTATGCATTTCGTTAATTAATGGATCCCGGAACACACCATCACGGTTCAACACATCAACAGACATATCGGTATTCATATGGTTCTATAACTCAGAAAGTCACTAAATAAAATTAGTGCACAAAAATAACACTTCACTTGAACCTTCACAGATGTCGCTACTGAGTCTCATCATCTTAATGTAACATCCTGTGTAATGAAGTTGTACATTAACACCCTGTGCTCCGCCACACAATTTCTCAATGGTGTTAGCCTCAGTAACGCAGTGAGCAAGCATGGACACCTCGTAGCATCGGTAAGTGAAGGATGTAGAGAAAAGAGACCACACTGCTTTAGGTTCCGTTCCTACTCGGGGAAACATTAGCCGAAAGATGTTCCTCGAAGGTGTATGAGGAAAGCTAATTCGCCGTGGGTTCCGTTTACTCGGAGAAACAGTCGCCCAACGACGCCGTCCCTCATAAGTACAAAAAGGTGCGTGTGAGCCACTGGTTCCGTTCCTTCTCTGAGAAACAGTCGTCTTCAGCGCCCCAAGCGGACAAGATGAGAGACAAGTGAACTACGAACTGCGAACCTCCTTGAGAGACAGTCATTCCCAGTAGAATTGTAGGTCTGGCGTGGAAATCCCAGATAACTAAAAAATGCAAGGGAGAGACATTTCAAGATCCGCTCGTAACTGGAGAGGCAGTCTCTAGGGAGAATCCCTCTAAGCTGAAAGAGAGAATATCAAAATAAAACACCTAGTCGAGTTGCTTATCCAGCCGATGTATTTGGTAATTTGATCTGTTCTGTTCTAACGGCCGGTTACAAGTCCCATCGAGTCATAACATTACATAAAATAATTGACCTTCACTGTCGGTATACAAGTGTAATACATGTTTAAATGTATGTATTTAGTTATTTTAAACTATCTGTTCATTGAAGGATTTATACGAGTATTTTTTAACTAACACAACAATAGCTATTTATTTTCACCAATAGAAACACTAGATTTATTAGCAGAAAGCTTTAAACCTGTGCACCACCTCCTGAACTTCTCGGAGTTATTATTGTAAATTTGGTACAAACACAGGTAGAGTTGCCAACCGTCCAGTATTTTACCGGACGGTTCGGTTTTTTACCTCCTTGTCCGGTGTCCAGTACAACCTCAAAACCAGACTTAAATGTTCGGTAATTTCTCCTCTTACTAGTCCTATTCTCTGTTCTATTCACATTATTTTCTAATTCCGTGGAAAGTAGATTTAGTTGAATCTGGATTCTGAAATGAACCTCATTTGACAACCGGCTGATCACGGCCCCAGCGCAATTCCATTCCGCAACGAATTTGTTATTCCGTCGCAGTGATGTTATCGTTTGCAAGGTGGCAGTGATGCCAATTTGGCCTATTTTTGGCTAAATCTAGTATATTTGGAGAGGCATTTAGCCATACAAATATACGAAATGCTTATAGCATTAAATATACCTTATTTTACTCTTGCCCTTTTTGCCTTTTTTTATTAGCCATTAAATGATTTCTAAAAATAGTTTTTTTTCTTTGAAAATAAAGTGTAAACTTGAAAAATAAGCTTATCTCTCATTATATACAATCGTATTAATTGATTTCTCAAGATAGAGGATGTTTTTTTACGCAACAAACCCTTGTTTTTTATTCTTTTTCTCTCTCCTCACCTCACAGATTTAGAGCTACTCAACAATACTTGTCAACTCAGATAATAATTTTATTGTCGCTCCCGTAACTGCCCTATTTGCTACTTTTTAATAATTTTAATTTCACATTTCATTGCAAGATTCTTAAGCTGCAAGATTCACTGCAGCAAGAATGAGACTATATATCTTGGAGTTTTCTAATACAGATTTAATAATTTTTCGGTTCTTCAAGCCATGGAGAGTAGAGGAGATTGATGCTGGTAAGACTTACTTTTCAAGAATATTTTGTGCATGCCATACTTATATTACCAATTATATTTGCTTTTCTGTTTTAAAGTGCGATGTATTATTTATGGTAGACTACAAAAATTACATCTGCCGACTCAACCAAAACTGGAATAGGTAAGTTGTGTAAGTGCTTCGAAAGTAACTAAAGTTATTAAATTCCAACTCCGAATCGCTCAATTGTATGTGAAGTAATCACTTTTACGCCATACCCCCCTGTGGGGGGTGTTTACCCCCCATGTCTCGACAACCCCCCCCCCCAACATTGACAGTTTTGCTATAAAAATCGATAGAAACCGTACAGAAACCGTCCCAATTTTGATTTTACACGCCTCAAACTGAAAATCCTGGCGGAAACTCAGGTTCTTCACAGCTTTGACGAGCGATGATGTTACAATCTTAAGAGTATATGTACTCCTGGAGGGTGTCCGGTATTTCCATTTTCAAAAGTTGGTAACCCCAATTATATGGACGTATAAATACAGCACTGTTATATACATTCCGTCATTGCACCAGACTAACAAAAAAAAAAAACCTTCTGTGGCGTAATGTTGGGTTGGGTTGGTAAAAGAGTTTGTGCCGTGACCGACGTAGAACCACTATCCTCGTCATTTGTGATTATCGTACAGAGTCCACTTCTTATAACACGTCATAAAGTGATCGAAAATGGACTCATTGTGATGACGAACCAACACAATGATGATGAATTGTTGTTTCACTCGCTGCTGTGTGTGATGCACTATTAGTTCATGCGGTACCCACTTTTCTCTTTCTATTAACTGTAGGTAGTAGGAAATGGTTTAAGAGGAAACATTAAACTTTCGAGCAAGTACTGTATTGGTGGCTCGTGAATTTACCTATACATGTGCTTTTAGATCGTCGTTTAGAGCGTCGCACAACGCTCCGAATCACAGAAAACGTGATAAGAATCGATATTTTTATGTGTACAAAAATCTCACCCATCGTTGCTAACATACTGAGGAAAGAGAAAGTGGAACGATATCACAGACGGTCAAGACGTGGGTATATACTTTGAATTTGGCAAATTCCTAGGAGTACAACACTGCAATAATTATGGCATAATGCATATCCGAACAAAAACACCAGAGGTGCAAAAAGTGGAGCCAAGTTCTTTAGCCCTAAAAAGGTGTGAAATGGGAGACGGATGAGCCAAGTTCCTTGGTGACAGCATGTAACAGGAACAAAGGAAATTGGCGCGAGCTGGCAACACCTTAGGGTTGGTGGCGGTGGACGTAGTGGGTTTTAGGATCCCCACCACCCTTATAGCTTGAGGATCATGAAACTTGCCACCTCGCGCCAAGTTCCTTTGTTCCTGTTACATGCTGTCACCAAGGAACTTGGCTCATCCGTCTCCCATTTCACACCTTTTTAGGGCTAAAGAAATTGGCTCCACTTTTTGCACCTCTGGTGTTTTTGTTCGGATTTCACAACTTTTTGTACGTGTATGATATATATACCCGCTCGCTCGGCCTCGTTTAGGTCCTCGCCCCCCGTAGCTGGCTGCGCCCCCAACTTCGAGTTTTTGGGTACTTACGCCCCTTTATCGTAACCACTCTCCAGGACACTGTGCTTCCATGTTGCAGATTTTTTCCCATACCCACCACCAGTGGGAATGAGATATTTATTGAAACATAGGGAAGCTTTGCCATATTTATTGTAAAATACTTGTGATGATACAGCAAATTTGCTTCCTGCTGGCGGCCCTAAAATCCACCACCACCAACCCTAAGGCTCGAATATCATCTGGTGTTTTGCTCGGATTTCACAGCTTTTTATACGTGTATATATATACTGGGTTCGCCTCGCTGGGTGTGCTGCCCCAGAATTCCGTGCTGCCCCAGTAAACTTCAAAGTTTTAGTGCTACGCCCCCTTTATTGTGATCAGACTTTCTGGGGACAGCGCCCCATGAATGCTGTGCAGACCTCTTCCCATATCGCCTCGGGGGCTGCATGCTCATAGCGGTGGTTTGATCCATTTATTGAAACATTTTCGTGATGGTACACCTTCATACCAAATTTCGTTTCTCTAGCTTCAGTAGTTTGGAAAATGGTATTTGGGCGGCTATGTTGAATTAAAGAAAGCGGTTTTTAAAAAGTTTTCTTACATTGCTGTTACCTACTTGTGATGGTACACCTTCATACCAAATTTCGTTTCTATAGCTCGAATGGTGTGGAAAAAGTTTTTGTGCGGCCATTTTGATCCAAGTTAGCAACTTTTTCAAAAATGTAAATTATTCCTAAACTACTCTTGTTAATACACCTTTATGTCAAATTTCGTATCCCTAGTTCAAACGTTCTGGAAAATGGATTATGAAGTCATCCATTTTGGATTAAAAATGATGTCTTTGCAGATATTTTGTAATCTACTAGTGATGATATACCGTCATACTTCAATATTCCATATTTCAATTTTTAACATGTTTTTTCTTACAGAACCTCAAAATCGCTGATTTCGCAATAAACTCTTCTTCCTGTATAGCATGCTGACGTTTTGTGACACGCGGAACTCGGCTACATGCACTGCCGTACGTGTTGATACTCCCCTCGATTCGCTCGCGTCGCTGCGCCAAGAATCCCACGGAAGGCCGCGCATCGAACTTGAGGAGTTTGGAGGAACTGCGTCTTGTTATCACAACCAGAATCTGCAGTGCACTGCGCCACATGATGCAGATATTCCCTCATACTCCAGAGCGCTGCGTCCGAATGGGGAAACTTCCACATTCTGCCTGTATAACATGCTCCTGGCAGTGCTAACATTTGTGACGAGTAAAACTTGGTGGGACACGCAGGAGTATTGGAAGTTGGCGCGAGGAATTAGGCTCATCCATATTCCATTTCACCACTTTTTAAGGTTGAAGGAGTTGACTGGACAGTTTGCACCCCTGGTGCTTTTGCTCGTATTTCGAAGCTTTTTACACTTGTGTAATGTATATACTCCCTTCGCCTCATTGGGGCGCAGCCCGCAGAATTCCAAGATGGCCTCGCTGTGGCGCACTCCTTTATCGCAATCAGGCTCCAGGTGGGAACTGTACCCTAGTAGGGGAGACGAGCCGAATTTATTCTAACCTACTCGTAATGGTACACCTTCATACCAAATTTCGTTTCTCTAGCTTCAGTCGTTATAAAGTGAGGCTTAGGCGGGCATTTTGGATAAAAGATGGACATATTTTTAACGTTTTCTTATATTTTCGTGACATACTCGCGATGATACACTGTCATACCAAATTTCATTTCTCTATCTCGAACGATGTGAAAAATGGTATTTCAGCTGCCATTTTGAATCAAAGATGGCGATTTTTTTAAAACGTTGTTATGTTTTCCTAAACTACTCTTGATAATACATCATTATGCCAAATTTCGTATCTCTGGCTCAAGCAGTTGGAAAATGGTTTTATGAGGCCCGCCATTTTGGATCCAAGATGGCGTCTTTAGAGATATTTTGTAATATTTTCATAATTTACTAATAATGTTGTACTGTCAAACTAAATTTCATTATTCTAGCGGTAGCCGTTTAGGCTGTGTATTCTTTAAAAGTTTAGGGTTGGCGGCCATTTTGAATCCAAAATGGCGACTTTTTGAAATTTTTAAAATGTTTTCTTAATTTGCTATCAATGATGTAGTTTCATACAAAATTTCACTGTTCTATCTTTAGTCGTTTAGGCTGTGTATTCTTTGAAATTTTAGGTTTGGCGGCCATTTTGAATCCAAGATGGATACATTTTCAAAATGTCGGAATTTTTCCTTTATCTACTTATCATCCTCTACCTTCATACCAAATTTTATGTTTCTAGCTTACTCCAAACACCCTAAACAATATGATGAGTGAGTCAGTGAGTGAGTGAGTCAGTTAGCCTAAAATGTGCAATTTCAGGGGTCCACAACTAGAACATAGTTTGAGATACGAATATGAAATTTTGTACATCTTCACATATTTACCATATCTCCTTAACGGCTAAAGCTCATATTCCTAACTTTAACACCTTTTTTCTTACGGGGTCCCCAAATCGTCGATTTTGCCATAAACTCTTGTTCCTGTATAACATGCTTCTGGCAGTGCTGACGTTTTCTGACGTGAAGAACTTGGCTCATGCACTGCCGTGCATGTTGATTATAGCGTACAGAACCTTGAAAATTAATTCGCATGACCACTGAAGGAGGAGATAAAATTAATTTGTTTGGAATCTCTTCTGTATGGAAGTGTAGTATTTTGAACAGATTTTGTAATTTTTACTGTAATTTTAAGCTTACATACTTGACGCTTGTGATTCATTGATGTTCATTGTTTTTCATACTCAATGAATTAAAAGCAACGGAATAGAATGTAACTTATGAAACCATTTTTCAATTGTCGGCTAACCCTTAATGAATATAGATATGTTTACTATTGTTATAACCACCTGCGTTTTGCGAGTTTATATTCTTGTTTTTAGTACAAAGTGAGGCTCGAAAGTAGAGTAATGAGAACAAGGGCGCGCTGTGTAACTCTTCCCTTATCTCATTTCTCAGTTTCACGATTTTGAATTTATTCCTGGTCTTTAGGCATCTCAGGCCTCTCAATTTTGTTTTGTTGTGATAACAGATTGTGCACACCGACACATACACGTTTGGTCTTTCAATATTTTATATCTATATCCAATTTTTTGAATGAAGTCTCCTCTTCAGTTACATACAGTACTTCAAAGCATGACAGATTTCTAAAGGTAAGAAACTAACTTTTGAAGAAACATATAATTCAGGAGGAGTTTGGAACCTTAATAAAACCTCTTTCTTGTTGATGTCTCCAAGTCTGGATTGAGAACCAGGTGATTTTGCAGATCTATCTTTATCCGCATCTGTCAAAAATGTGGTTTAAATTGTCATCATTAGATGTGCCATCATTTTGAAGGATATTAATTCCCGCTAGGAAATAAATGTTAATGTTATCGGCAGATACTGCGCTTAAACTGCAGAAATGTATGTAGGAATGTACTATCGTGGCCAGTCTAATGTTTACATGACTTTGTTATAGACGATGTTTCTCTAAGCCTAGAAGATAGGCCACCCAACTGACGTTGAGTGGGCGGTGTGTGATTCTGAGACTGTGTGAATGGGCAAGCAAGGGTTCGATTTTTTTTCCTTTAACAGAAAGCATTATCACATGTCCTGAGTTCTGGAAATATGTTAATGATTTCTTGTAGTATGTAGCAAATAATAATAAAAGAACTTACGCAAGTCGCATTTCAAACACCATATTTATTTTAGGTGTGCCACTACTTGAATTGTACTGTAAGGTGTAATTCAAATTGTCCAATAGAAAAGATCCTTACCGAACATAGAGAAACAAAGAGGAACTTTAAAACCTATGGTTGCTGGGTAATTATTTCTTTCTTAATGAATTCCATAGAACACTAACGTTATGCATGAAAGAGAAGAGAAAAGGTCTGTTTCTATCAGTTTTTAAAAATAGGGCACGATGCAGGATATTTATACTTTATAAATTCTGATATTTTGTTGTTATTTACGTTATTTTGTGTGTGCCTGTATGTGATAAACATCGGAACGAGAATGCTTTGCTCCGAGCGCCGTACCTTATTTGGTAGAGGATTGGTTTCGTATTCGGGAGGTTCTCGGTTCGGTACCAGCGAACTGACTGTCCTGACTTAAAATTTTCCAGTGTTTTCCTTAGCCACGCCAGGCATGTACCGGGATGGTACACTTCACATAAAAAATTCGCAGCGAACGCCATGCAGCTAGGCAACCAAAATGGTACCTTCTTATCCCATAATCATGTCTGGTAAACAGACCCCCTCTTTCTCCTTCCTTCGTCTCGCTCATACTAAAATCAGCAAACATCATGGGCACGTTTTTTTCTCTAAATAAACATGTACTAGTATCGACAAAATTAAAGAATAAAAGCGAGACGAATCAATATACAAAAGTTGATGGAGGAACATGTTTACATGTACATGTTTACAACACGAAAAAATATGACGCGAACTTGAAATCGTTTAAACATGAATGGTGTTTTGAAAGGTACTGTCATAGCAACAAAATGACATAAGAGATGAGACTGTGAACCAATCCTTGTTTCCAGCGCCACATCTTAAAAATATTAAGAATTTATTAACCGGTACACCTGGTATATATTCTAAGTTATTTGAATTATAATTATGTTGAAGTCCTTCTTAGTTTGAACTAGGGATGTCAATCGGTTCGGCTCAGCTCGCTGTTAGCCGCGGCTCGGTTCGGCCTAGCTCAATGCCAGCCGCGGCTCAGGATGGCTCAAGCCGATCGAGCCATGAGCAGAGCCGAGCAAGCCTTGATATCGCTAGTTTGAACGTATATAAGTTGCTTAAAGTGGCGAAAATGATTTTCAATTTTCTTTTACTCCAACAGGAGTAGAGATGGAGGGGGAAAGAGAAACCCGTCATGAAATTTTTCTTAAGGGACGTCTACACGCCTAGTTGAATAACTCGAAATTCGTAAGAGATATTGGAATGAAACAAAAAAAACATTTCTTAAGCCACAAGCTTTCATTTCAAACTAATTGTATTTAATTCTGATAAAAAAGAGTTACAAAAATTAGGCTTGGAAATACCTCCTAATTTTGTATTTTGCACAGTTTTTGATCACCAAAAAGTGAACCTAAATTTTGGAGTACCCTTTTCATTATTTTACTTAATGACTCCATCTTTTCATTATTGTTATTGTCGTTATAACGATATGTATAGTTACCACAACGATACTATATAGTACCCTAGGTCAATTTTTAACAATATACATGGTTGTCGTAACTAGATAGTATGGTAAGAAATAATTCCCCCACTGGTAATTCAACTATGTATTGTTGTATAATTAGCTATAATGCTGACAAAAGATCTTGCTAATTTAACTTGAAACAGGAATTTAACCATAAAATATTGTTCACAGTATTGTAACTATGGCAATACACTTAACCATGTGTGTGTGTGTGTGTGTGTGTGTGTGTGTCTTGTCATAATGAGAATATATTATTAGCAAGGTGTGTATTGTATTTGCAACACATAGTATTACTGTCCAATTTCAACTATGACAAATAAGATTTTATGATTACTCCAACCGTATTATTTTCTCACTAGTTATATAAAGAAATATCGTATTATTGAAGGTACGCTATTTTATGTAAGTGACGTCATATGCGTCAATTGGTGGGATATTAATAAACAATAGAATGCTATATTTTACACTCGCCTTTAAATGTTTCAAGTAAATCCCCAACATATTAACTTTGCTTCATCCTTAGCTACTCCTCACACATTTTTCTAATTTCTCTAGAAAGAGAAAGCACATGGCTTCCAACCACACCGTGTACCACGTAACTCTATTGTTCTAGTAACTATACTCTCTCCATTTTCTGCGCATACGCATCCAGCAACCAAACATTATTATTCGAACAGCAATAAATATATTGTTAAATTTGTAGATCATGAAGTAATATTGTCCAATCGGTCATACATATGATTTTACTAGCAACGAAAAATTTAGCTTTAATTATTTAGGAATCACAACTATACAACAATCCCAGACATAGGCAACTTAGTACAATGAAATCGTTACCGTAACACAGTTATCATTACGATTACTATAAATTTAACAATACGGTTTAGCAATGTAAATATAGCTGGATTTACTAGGTTTTTTCTATGTAGATTTAAAGCTCTCTTGTATCACGTGATTCCGTTAAAGAATTTATCATTACATAAATAGTTATTGATATATTTAAGATATGTATTTTTTGGTCAATAGAATAACGTTTTAGAAATATGATACGTTTCATTACGTAATCATGGTTATTAATTGAGGATGAAGGCTTTTGTGTCCCACCCTGTTGAGACCAGAAAGTAATGAATACAAGAATTTATGGTTCAAACTTAATTTTAAGATACAAATACAAACAGGACATATCAACCATACCCTTACTTCCCAAAAGGAGATACAAAAAATGTTGTTTCCTCGAGTATAAAGAGTATCAAGTTAAATGTTCTCTTTTGACAACTTATATACATCGTTGATTGTTGATGTTTAGAGCATTAAAAAACTAAAATAGATAGACAAGGATACATGTCCATAGGTGTCGTCAAAGCCTTGTTCTCTTTCTTGTTCAAAGAACTCACTTAAATGCAAATTACCATGATAGGGTCCACAGTTTCATACTGTGAAATTAACTTTTCAACCCATCGGAGAAGAAAATAATTACGTAAAACGTGTTCTACCGAAGGCAAAAATTAATAGCAGTCATAAAGTTTGCAAGTTTTCTAGATACGTTGTTTGAGAGGTACAATATTTGGTCCGGTAGTTCATAGAACATAGATAACTAAAATAAAGATTCCAGAATAAAAGAAAGTAATAAATCATGATAAGGTTATTTACTAAAATAATTACTCTCAAGTTATAAAATAAAATAATAAAAAACCTGTCCGGAATATTTTAATGAGAATTCAAGTTTAGAGTTACAATTAAGGCTTAGAATGTACTCACCCTTTTACATGTTGGTGAGGGTGCAAGAGTATTCATTAAATTGGGTGATGACAAATTTAAGTTATTTCTACATTTCTTTTTCGTAATTGAACTTACTTAATTTTTAGGATTATTTTGAACATTCTAAAATTCTTTATTAAGTAGTATAAATGATCCCGAGAGATGGATTTCGGAATTCTTCACCATGGTTTATTTAAAATTAGTGTTAATATTTCTTCCAAAGTTCGCACAAAATTTCAGCAGGCATAATTTCTAAATCAAAGTATTTTTAATTTTGAATATTTTGCCACTTTAACTGTATTTTCAAGGAAATCTATATCACTTTATAACTTAAGGTCAAGAGACATTTGTCAGGGTAAGTTAATTAATGAACAAAATAAAAGGACAGTAAGAACTTGCAATAAACCTATACGTATGACAATAGCATAAATATGTATGGGAACGTGCGCCAGAGAACAATTTCGTAATTGTCATTTATTTCTTGTGTAGCAAAGAAGTGAAAGTTCCACTGAGAATCCCATTAAAATACACTGAAGAATCGTAGTACCGTATGGAAGATAAAATTTGTGTTCCTCATTTCATGTTATGAACAAACTGACGATTATAATCTGGCTTCACTTGAACTCTCTGAAAACTCACAATTCCACGCACAACCACCTCAGGCTAAACTGATGTTGTTGGTATCTATGGTTAATTAATCAGTCAATTTTATAACTTTACTATCTGCCTTGCCCGCCCATTGGTGTGGGGTGAATATTAACAACGCTGACATCACCAATAATGGTACGTGAAACGGTATAGGAGCTATTTAGAAATTTATTTTTTCAAATTGGTTTGCGACGCTCGAAGTACCTCTATGACCTATCCCAGTACTTAAATATCAAATCTGGTGCAAAAACGTCTCATTCTATATTAGGAATTTGACATTTTTAATTTTTGAAGTTGCTTGGTAACATAGACGCCTGCGGCACATGGAGTACGTCTATGACCTGTTTCTGTATCTAAATTCCATGTTAGGTTCGAATATGGCAAAAAAATGTGGGAACAATTAGAAATATTCAATTTTTGAAGTAAAAACTTGACTAGTTTGAGCGTAAAATTATAAGTTTCCCTAAAATGTATTTAATAATTACTTGACAATAAAAACTGTCCAAGAAAAACTAAAGTAGAAATCTTATAGGAAACTGCTCATTCGGTTTGGTCCCCTGCATATTTTACCTGACATCAACAGTTTCTGAGACAACTGTGAAAAAGTACCGATAGGAGCCCCTCTTTCTATCCGCCATATTTTCAAGATGGCAGACTTAGCACAAGTCGGATTGGTACGAACTTTTAATAGAAAGTCTGTTGTAGCACTTTTATAAAGAACAACATCATTGTTATTATTTTCCCCGATCACGTGTGACATATATACAATGTATAACTCACCTGTACTAATACTAGCGACCACGAATAGGATGAGATGATGAGGTCCACAGACTGTGGTATTAAACCGATTAAAATATTGAAATTACGACGGCTAAGATGGGCATGTAATGTAGCCGAGGGTAGCAATAAACATATTTAGCTGGCCTTGATGTAGCTAGGATAGGGAAGAACAAAGATTAATTTCATTATGGTTGGAAAGTCGAAATAAAAACCGGGAAAACCGTTTGGAAAACTGAGATTTCGTTAGGAGGGCAATATTAGAAAGGATCTTTGAGAAGCAGATGTTAGTGATGAAAGCCGGCTACATTTTTTGCAGGATAGAATCCGATGGCAGTCATTTGCAACTGCGGCGATAAACTTGCGATTTCTGTCATACATAGAGTTAGTTAGTATATTGTATACATTGTATGGAAATGCATTTTACATCTCATTTTTCTCGCTGTGTCTTCATTTATATTCGACATGATCATGTAGCCTATTTATCACGAAATGTCCGATCCACTGCTCACCCAAAATAAATGTAAACTTAATGATCGAACACAAACCTATGATCTTTACGCATTTAGCTTATTAGAAGAAAATTCGAATATTATTATGCAGTGAAATGGAGGAACTCGAAGATTATATTTCCTCAAGGTTTCTGCAAGCAACGCGTTCTAAGTCATTCTTCATTTAACTTTGTGTGACTTGTGTATTCAAAAAGTTTGGCGACTTCCTGGCTTAGAAATCCACATTGTAGACCTTTTGAATAAGTAATAGGTTCCGAATTGCATTGCCTTGATGAATAGGCGAATGATGTTTCGATTTTTTTAAAGTGTAAGTTTCTTGTGATCAATACACATTTCCTTATTAATAACATGTCTCATTGCGTGTTTCTTTGTCTTTACAGCTAACGTCATTGGAAAATGCAGACACTGTAGAACCACTCGCCCTTCAGATGCAGACTGTTATGTCTAATATAAGAAATTCCGGAAGCAGCAGGCATTTGCCAAAAGAACAATGGGATATTTACTAGCGTAATATGATCATGAAATTAGAAACTAAAGTGTTAAAATGTTTTGATTTGCAAACTCCACAATAAGAAAAGCTATGGAAAATACATAATTAATGAACGTTTGATGTGAAGTGCAGTATTCCCATTCTCATGTTGTGAGGAATCATGCGGTGACGAAGATGAAATCTTTAATGTGGCTTGTATAAATCGTAAAACACATTTTAATGGCTTGGTTTACATTCATTTCGTGAGAAATTACAAGCCATAGTTACTAGTGTGTCTCCAACTTAGTGCTACTAATACATCCTTGATATTTGCTGTTTATACGCGTGGTTATTTTATTTCATTGATGTTATCGTAAAGAAAAAGTTCCTTTTTGATGAGAGAAAGAAGCGCGTACTTTAACTAGCCTCGGAAATTTCGATGTTCATCTGTATCTCTGGCTTCTTGCAAACGATTATGATGGAAACAAAGTGTGTGCGGGTGGAGGTGTGTGACACTCTGTGAAGTGAAAAGGTAAGCGTTTCGAGTGACGAGAAAATGACGTCACAGCAGCATGAGGCGGCGCGAGAGCAACTGGCATGTGAAACTCCGTCGCCGCGGGACTCGCCGTCGCTGGCCCAGCGTCCCTTGCTCAGCCGGCGGTCTGGCCCTCGGAAGGGCACGCGCGTGGAATTCGCACGCTCCGAGAAGATGGAATTGGAAAGCGGGGGGACTGATGGTAATGCCGGAGGAGGAAGTGGAGATGGAGAGGAGAGCGGGGGAAAGAAGGAGACCGAAAGGTAAGTCCGTTTCCACCCATGAGGAATGCATAAATAATGTTATCCTATTTTTTGCATACATATGCCTTGTAAACAAATACACATAAGAATAACACAGTGACACAGTTTTGTCACTTGAAGTAAAGGGAGAAATTCTACAAAAGAGCGGATATGTAAATAAACTTGAAACAATAAGATTCGTGAGAAACAATTGAATTTTCTTAATTGTTGCTATCTTTCTCTACCATTCTCTCTTTATTATTAAAGACCATAACATTTAACACGTTATCTTAGACAATTGAATGGCAAAATAAACCTGCTTGGAATGCCGAGTGCCTGTATCGTAAGATGACGCCTTTTATAAATGAGACACAAACTGTATACATTTTAAAATGAAATATCTTTTCCGATAAAATATTCTCAGGATTGTAATTGTCTTGTTATTTTTATTAGTGAAGGACTTTTTAAAAACTAAATTGGTTCTTTACAGCTCCATTATTAGAATTTGTCTACGTGGCTTCCTTTAGTTTTAAATATATAACTTATTTAAAGAACCAATTAAAATTAGTGTTTCGAAGAATTATGATCTTATATTTTAACATTTGAGGATATTTAAAGCAAGACATGCACAATACAATCTATTATTATGAATACTGAAAGCTGAAGATTTCCATCGTAGAACGTGTATTGTTTGGACAGAAGATCACGTGTGTAAATGCAGTGTCAAGTCATAAAGTAAATTACGTACTGTGGAGTCACAGAGAATGTCTTTATTACATAGAATCTCTCTGAATGCGCTGTTACGTTATACTATGTAGCAAGTTGTCAATATCAGTTTACACAAAGGTGGATTCTGTTCATATAAAATAATAATAGTCTTATTTCGTGGCGCTAAAAGGCTTTTCGTGTCTGATATTTAAAATTAATGTAACTATAAAAGAACTCCTCTGAGACTCGAAGTCCTCTTCCTTTATCAGCAACAGTACTCGTAATGTTTGCAGGAAATATACACCACTTACGATTTTCTTACAGTATTTTGTAAGATGAAAATGATAATTTAAGTCTTACAACTGACAACAGAAACGTTATATCCTCCCAGAAGTTGTTGTTTTCCCTTACAATTTACTTCATTGAGAAAACTCCAAACATATTTTATAAGATACTGACAGCTTTATGTTTCTTGCTGGGAATTCTAAATTATTTTCACATCGTTATCACCAATATTAATGTTATCATATCTACAGACAACACAGCTAACGTTATTATATTTCGTGTCCGGTTTTAAAACATAAAATTACTGAATAGATACTCAGAGATGCCTTACAGATTACTGTACTGTTGTAACTGAAATCAGTACGTGTGATTCAGAGGGAAAGAGCTAATGATTGCGTAATTACAATTCAACATTATTTTAACTTGGGCGGTAATTCAGTTTATACAAAACTTTATGTATCGTAGCATAAGAGTGCACAAAAAGTGGTCCCTGAAGTGATCAGCAAATAATCCTTTGTTACCGGTCGTGTGCTCTACCATTGAGCTCCCACTGCCACAACCATCTTCTGTCATCCAACCCCTGTTGTGTAATGGTTAACGTTGCGGACTTTGGATCGGCACTGGAGAGACATACTGGATCGGTAACAGGTAACTAATAAAATGTTGCTTTAAATAAGGCCTTGGACATTGCATTCCATCCCGTCCCTGAAGAGACGGTGCAGTCGAGAGACGTAATACCACAGAGTTGTGCTTTGTTTAGGCCATAGTTTCCAGTTTCCATTTAATTAAGATAAATATTTGCGCATGTGGCGTATTCTTCGCACTTAGCTCAACCAGCTAGTTATCTATTCCCGCTTACTGCAGAGGCTGTTCAAAACCTATTATTCCATTTCTTCACTCATAAAATTATTCGTCGCTCACATCGTTAACAGTACATACGTCATCAGTACATAAATAATTGCATTTGGCGGGTTCCAAGCAGTATGATGGCTTGCAAAAATAACTCACAATCTTTTATTGTAACTTACGGAAACACAGCCCAAATTTCCTATAACGCACAGATTTTTAGGCACACAATATTTTACATTACCTATTCATGTTTACGTATTTAATGTGTACCGTTAAGATTTATAAATACGTCATGTCGTTAAGCTTTATAAAGAACGTACACACTAAACAATTGAAAATCTGAATTGCAAAACAACCCAAGTCCACTTTTTTTCGTATTTTCACTTTTCTCTTCGTCGGCATTTATGTTCCCAAGGGTCATCCACTTGCGTATTATTACATTCTATCTCCAACTAAAAATATTTTCAATACAAAATAATTTCAGCTGAATACAATAACATCCCATGTCCTTAGGCTGGTTTTCCTTCCTCCTGAATAAATATTCCGGTGGACTAGGGATGTTTTGCAGTTCTTTAAAAAGAAAAGTTTAGAAACTTGCGACAATAGTCCATTCACTTTTATATGCCAAACAAGGCATCTTTGCAGGCACATTAGACTGTTGAACTTAGTAAATCCAACTTCAGTTGAAACGAAACAGAGACAAAAGAGGAAGCATGTGATATCGCATAGTCTGCGCGCCTACGCAATTTGTGCATTAGATTAACCATAAGCATGAATTTAATTTAATTTACCGCCTTTGGCATCTCGAGCTTAAACTCAAGTGGAAAAGAGAATATTGGAAGGAAGTCGGTCAGGGCCTAATTTATAGGTACCATCCAGGCATTTACCTCGTGTGACTGAGGAAGAAAACTGGAAATGTCTGAGCATGAATTGAATCCCATTTTAGAAATACGACTGGTCCATAGAAGCTGCAAAAATAGCTAAAATATGAAATACATGTTTATTATTTTTTGTATTATTATATATTTGAAATTCATATTCAGATGTTTGTAATGCCGTCTTTCTGCCATTTTATAGGACGGAAACTTTCCTTATGCGTGTGCTGTGCTTGGAACTGTTTTCATTAAGAAGAATGAAATTTGCATACGAAGTAACCAAAATTATTTAGTGTATACGTAGTAAATATGAAATGTTCTTGCTTTATTGTAATATCAAAAACACTTGTTTGTTAAAAGTAGGTTTAGAAATCTAAATTTATTTTTATGGGAAATATAATGGATGAGATACGTTGGAAACAAAACTGTTCAAAGTTTCGTAACAGATATGCTTCTTTCTTTGGTTCTACTAGACAATACACGGGTTCGGTTTTACGAGAAGACTAAACATTTCCGTGTTTATTCTGCGATGTTAGGTCTATTATGAAGCTAAAAGAGTTAAACTAAATAGAAACCAACGTTCGATTGGTTGGTAAAGAGAACAGAAAATGTATTATATGCAAACATTACGCACCAAAAGTTATATGCAAAAGTTCCTTACACTATTTCTCGACAAACTTCTACCCCAATTGACGTACTCATGGCGCCAGCTTATGTAGACTGGAGTCACATACCGGCATGGTATCCACTCCGTTTGTTACTCCATCCGTGAGCTAGACAGCGGCAATACCATTTATGTGTTATGATTCTATTTAGAATATACTGTATTTACTATTTGTAAAATTGTTGAAAATTCCTCAAAGATAGTTAAATAGTGAAATATTTAACGCACCATTAGGTGAACCGGTTTTCGAATATATATTTATTTATGTATAAAATATAAAAATAGTTGACCGATATATTGAAATGCCAAAATACTAGCGCACCGAACAAATTAAAATAGCCCAAAACATAAATAAATGAATGTCCTACCAAAATATATAGTCACATGTTCAAAGATGACATTTTATGGAATGGTAACTAAAGTAGCTGGGGTAGCTGCGTATCAAAAGTACTGTTTACTACGTACTACTTTACAGCACGACCGTAATGTTTTAGTTATCAACATGCACGGCAGTGCATGAGCCAAGTTCTTCACGTCAGAAAACGTCAGCACTGCCAGAAGCATGTTATACAGGAACAAGAGTTTATGGCAAAATCGACGATTTGGGGGCCCCGTAAAAAAAAAGATGTTAAAGATAGGAATATGAGCTTTTGGCGATAAGGAGATATGGTAAATATGTGCAGATGTACAAAATTGCATATTCGTATCTTAAACTATGTTCTAGTTGTGGACCCCTGAAATTGCACATTTTAGGCTAACTGACTCACTCATTCACTCACTCACTGACTGACTGACTGACTGACTCACTCATCATATTGTTTAGGGTGTTTGGAGTAAGCTAGAAACATGAAATTTGGTATGAAGCTAGAGGATGATAAGTAGATAAAGGAAAAATTCCGACATTTTGAAAAGGTCGCCATCTTGGATTCAAAATGGCCGCCAAACCTAAAATTTCAAAGAATACACAGACTAAACGACTAAAGATAGAACAGTGAAATTTGGTATGAAACTACATCATTGATAGCAAATTAAGAAAACTTTTTAAAAATTTGAAAAAGTCGCCATTTTGGATTCAAAATGGCCGCCAACCACAAAATTTTAAAGAATACACAGCCTACACGGCTGCCGCTAGAATAATGAAATTTAGTTTGACTGTACAACATTATTAGTAGATTATGAAAATATTACAAAATACCTCTAAAGATGCCATCTTGGATCCAAAATGGCGGGCGTCATAAATCCATTTTCCAACTGCTTGAGCCAGAGATACGAAATTTGGCATAATGATGTATTATCAAGAGTAATTTAGGAAAATATAACAACGTTTTAAAAAAGTCACCATCTTTGATTCAAAATGGCAGCTGAAATACCATTTTTCACATCGTTCGAGATAGAGAAATGAAATTTGGTATGAGAGTGTATCATCACGAGTATGTCACGAAAATATATGAAAACGTTAAAATTGTGTCCATCTTTGATCCAAAATGCCCGCCTAAGCCCCACTTTATAACGACTGAAGCTAGAGAAACGAAATTTGGTATGAAGGTGTACCATTACGAGTAGGTTAGAATAAATTCGGCTCCTCTCCCCTACTAGGGTACAGTTCCCAGCTGGAGCCTGATTTGCGATAAAGGGTGCGCCCCAGCGAGGCCATCTTGGAATTCTGGGGGCAGCGCCCCAATGAGGCGAAGCGAGTATATCAACATGCACGGCAGTGCATGAGCCAAGTTCTTCACGTCAGAAAACGTCATACATTACACAAGTGTAAAAAGCTGCGAAATACAAGCAGAAGCACCAGGGGTGCAAACTGTCCAGTCATCTCCTTCAACCTTAAATAGTGGTGAAATGGAATATGGATGAGCCTAGTTCCTCGCGCCAACTTCCAATACTCCTGCGTGTCCCACCAAGCTTTACTCGTCACAAACGTTAGCACTGCCAGGAGCATGTTATACAGGAAGAATGTGGAAGTTTCCCCATTCGGACGCAGCGCCCTGGAGTATAAGGGAATATCTGCATCATGTGGCGCAGTGCACTGCAGATTCTAGTTGTGATAAAAAGACGCAGTTCCTCCAAACTCCTCAAGTTCGATGCGCGGCCTGCCGTGGGATTCTTGGAGCAGCGACGCGAGCGAATCGAGGGGAGTATCAACACGTACGGCAGTGCATGTAGCCGAGTTCCGCGTGTCACAAAACGTCAGCATGCTATACAGGAACAAGAGTTTATTGAGAAATCAGCGATTTTGAGCTTCTGTAAGAAAAAAGATGTTAAAAATTGAAATATGAAATTTCGAAGTATGACGGTATATCATCACTAGTAGATTACAAAATATCTGCAAAGACATCATTTTGAATCCAAAATGGCTGACTTCATAATCCATTTTCCAGAACGTTTGAACTAGGGATACGAAATTTGGCATAAAGGTGTATTAACAAGAGTAGTTTAGGAATAATTTACATTTTTGAAAAAGTGTTTAACTTGGATCAAAATGGCCGCACAAGAACTTTTTCCACACCATTCGAGCTATAGAAACGAAATTTGGTATGAAGGTGTACCATCACAAGTAGGTAACAGCAATGTAAGAAAACTTTTTAAAAATCGCTTTCTTTAATTCAACATAGCCGCCCAAATACCATTTTCCAAACCACTGAAGCTAGAAAAACCAAATTTGGTATGAAGGTGTACCATCACGAAAATGTTTCAATAAATGGATCAAACCACCGCTATGAGCGTGCAGCCCCCGAGGCGATATGGGAAATGGTCTGCACAGCATGGGGCGCTGTCCCCAGAAAGTCTGATCACAATAAAGGGGGCGTAGCCCTAAAAATTAGAAGTTAGGGCGCACACGGAATTCTGGGGCAGCACACCCAGCGAGGCGAACCCAGTATATATATATATATATATATACGTATAAAAAGCTGTGAAATCCGAGCAAAACACCAGATGATGTTCGAGAATTAGGGCTGGTCGTGGTGGATTTTAGGGCCGCCAGCAGGAAGCAAATTTGTTGTATCATCACAGATATGTTACAATAAATATGGCAAAGCTTCCCCATGTTTCAATAAATATCTCATTCCCACGGGTGGTGGGTATGGGAAAAATCTGCAACATGGAAGCACAGTGTCCTGGAGAGTGGTTACGATAAAGGGGCGTAAGTACCCAAAAACTCGAAGTTGGGGGCGCAGCCAGCTACGGGGGGCGAGGACCTAAACGAGGCCGAGCGAGCGAGTATACATGTACAAAAAGCTGTGAAATCCGATCAAAAACACCAGAGGTGCAAAAAGTGGAGCCAAGTTCTTTAGCCCTGAAAAGGTGTGAAATGGGAGACGGATGAGCCAAGTTCCTT
>JAGDQP010003388.1:0-94564 GCA_022664845.1 Lepisma saccharinum
TATGTTTTTACTCACTTTGAAGTCTACATGGTGGCAAAACACCTTGTCTTACCTTTACCTTAGTAGAGCCCACACCTGTAGTCTGGAATCGCAATTCCTGAAATAAAGACGAACGAACACAAAAAATGACGGTCGCAACTCAATCCAAACGCAGTGTCATAACGCAAAACGCAAATAATATTTATTCACACAAATCACATGCCGGAGTCACTTCATATGTCAACGCAGAAATAACCAGAAATTCAATATATAGTTCCTTTCCCAAGTTATCACTTCTCAGCTGGCGAAAGAATCCTACCACTGGTCTACGGATTTATGAACGGATCTAATCTAATTAAAATCACATCACTCAATACGTTAGGTTTACCGAAACACAGAAATAATGAGTATCAATTGCTGTCAACTTCACTTAACGATTTGTAGCTAATTTCCAATAGATATCAAGTCAAACATTAAATAACTCACTGCACATTATAAATATTACTAAACACTGTAAGAGGATTATCAACAACTAATGCCGTAGATCGTACCTGGTTAACTGAGAGGTTTCTATACTACGTTCACTGAACATAAACTCAAGATATTTTCGAAGAAATATAAAAATTTCAGAATTTCAATTTATTACTATTAATTTACCCATTGCACGTTTTCGGATATGATAGTTTCATCAGAATCGGAACAGAATTACAGTTGAGTTGTAAAAACAAACAAATTTGAATCGCTCGTATACATTGAATTAAGCAGAACTGAAAGTTATGTAGTCACACATAAATGTCCATAATTTATAATAATTAATGAATTTCGTTGATTTTTTCACAAATTATTCCCGAAACATTGTTGTATATTTTCGAAAAGTTTTAGCACAGTATTACTTACACGAAAGAAGTTCTAGTCCAAAATACATGGTAAAGAAAGAATCACTTTAACGTTATTAATGGTGTGACGTCATTACAGATGATTACTACCTTATACAAAAGACGTTCTGAATAAATCTTGAAAATACAAAATGTTGTTATAAAATATGACTTTTACATCGGAGAATAGTGGCTGGAGTTGAAACCAAAGTTAGCGAACTATGTCGAATAAATTAAAATTTACTATTAGCATCAAAACGGTACGCAAAGATAGTCGAACAGACATGTTGCTAATTTGATCAAGTAATGAAAATATGCGGTAGCTGTCAAACATGGCTAACCGGGAATTTCGAATAGATTTGGAAAACTGGAGACGAGAAATTGGCATATGATTATTAAAATCCAACGAACCGATACTTGTAATGTAAGAATTCGGTTAATAGCGGCCCCATACTGAAATTTAGAACATATTGTACATATTGGTAAATAATCTCAAAACAAAAATATTAATTTAATACGGTGGAAATTTCGAAATAATGATGTTGAAAAGTCCTGATAGCACTTGTATCGGTTTTATTTTTCTAAATTCGATTTAATATATTGCATCTGAATAGACGAAATCAGTTGAAATTGAAAATTATGCTAAATTTAGTGTTTATATCTACCTCTCGTAGACAGGGCTTAGGAAGTACAGATGACGGAAAGCCCATTCATCTAGTCGCTTCGTCATTAAAATTGGAACTGAACTAACATGGCATGGGAGAGCAGTTCTCCTAGCAAACGGAGAAGAAGGCTGATTCACACCAATCTGCAAAAAACAAGTCACGAAGCATTGACTAGGGTCCAATCAAAGACAAGCGTTAGATCCAAGTCATTGCTGCATGACTAACGAAAACCAGGATGGATAACGATTAAAAATCCAAAGCAAAATCCAAACGAAATACGCTCAAAGAGTCTAAAACCAACCAAAGAGAATGAGCTAAGGAGAACACACAGAAAGAAAACAAAACGGAGAATAAGAAAATAAAAGTGGAGAAAATAAAAATAAAAATGGAACAGCAGCTAGGCTGTTACATTCCACCCAGGGCCAGGAAAAAGAAATGAAATGAATGAAGAAGACCTTTCTCCATTCATTGAATTTCGTCTCAACAAAACTGGATATACCAATAAACACATCCACATACGAGCCAGACTTAGCACCGCGAAACACCAAAGAAAAATCATAAAATGCGATTAAACCATTTAGTAATTAAGAAAGAAAAGTATTAAATATATTAAAGAAAATTAATAATTAGTACGAGTATAATAAGAAAATAATAATTTGTAATAATATTTTATTTAGATATATATGTATATTATTTTAAGTTCACATATAATGATAAGATAACATATTAATATTTACTATTTAATTACAAATCTTTCCACACCAAACCTATCACAATCAACCATGACTTAACGCGAAGTCATCGTCACGCTCAATTGCGATAAGGCAAATACTAAACACATGCGACCGCCATGCATTTAGCAAGACTTCGATTCAATTGCTTCGAGGCAGTAATTCTAGCCTGCGTTGCTCGGAGCAATTAAATCGCTTCAGGTTTCTGAGGTTATGTTTCCCCACATCAACCCCAGTCATGAGATACGAAATTAGCCTGTTCCCCCAACCTATCATCATCGGATCGATTCATACGACAGGGGCGCGGCCTTCCCATACAATCAGGCTGAAGGACGCCCGTGGCGTTCAAATCAACTCCATGGGTACAACAGGGCCGGTTTGAAACAGGGCTAATTCCCATATGTTCAATTACCTGCGAACAACCACACTTAACTTCTCTGATGGCCGCATTACCTCCAGGAACATTTAGAGTACGACAACTACACTCTACCACTCTACTCTGACAAGGAGAATTATAGGCAATACTATTATTTGGCACGTTAGTACTAATCTGACTATTGTTTTTATTTTTATTATCACTCATAGGCATATTACTATTGGTTACAAAACGCTGATTATTTCCTTTGCGATACGAATCATGTCAGAAAACCTACGACGTTTTACATAGTTATCATTACGATGATTTCCAAAATTATTATTTCTACCTGAATTATTACAACATCTATTACCATTATTAAGATTTTGATTATACGTATGTCCTACCAGATGAATTATTTTGAAAATTTGAAGATTTATTATTATTCTTAGATGAATGAAAATTAACCCGCTCAGTCTGAGTACTACTAGATTCGGTTACTTTAGTTGCTCTGCATTTGGGTTTAAATTTACGGTCATTATTAACTTTGTTTCCTTTAGGTTTGGTTACATTAGATTCAGAATTAGAAAGGATATCTTTATTTAGCTCAGTATTAGTAGGACTGTCTAAATTCTTTAACATATCAATAAAATTATTTATGCTTTCGGGAGTGTGCAATCTTAATAATTTACCTATAGACTCAGGAAAAGCTTGAATTATTATTTCGATTATATCCTCCTCAACATATGGCGAAGCGTATAATTTATATTTATCTAACAACTGCCAAGCGAATTGTGCAATATTTTCATAAACACCTGCATGATATTTTACAGAGTAGAGCTGTTGCAAATAACGTTTTTTAAGCCTGGGGTTTTCGAAATGATCCAGAAAAGCTCGTACGAAATCTTCGTAAGTAACGAGTTTATCTTTCTCGTGCGTGTACCAGATCAAAGCTAATCCAGTCAGCCTACGACCAATAACCAACATTTTATCAGAAGACGTTAGCTTCATTAGGTCGCTATTCTGAGCAATTTCAGTTAAGAATTTCCTAGCGGATTCACCGGGAGTTCCACTAAACGTAGGGAAGAAATTGATGTCGTTAAGCCGTAACGGACGCGCAGAATGACTATCAACAACATTCCCGACCTGACGTAACGATTCATTAGGTTGAAAATGATTAACCACAGAAATCGGCGTAGGAGTCACCTTAGGAAATTCAAACCTGAGATCTCGATCAAATTCGGGTTGTTGAGAACACGGAATTTGTAAAGAAGAAGCAACAGAAGGATGGCGATACTTAGAAGGTTCAGACTTAAAAGGAAAAACATCATCGGTCACTTTCGTATGCCATGTTCGCTTTCCCAACATCCGACCTTGATCGACACGTCTCCTATTCTCAAACAAGTCATCGCTACGGGACGAAATCCTAGGCATATTCGTTCGAGTCGTAGTAGTCAGCGAGTACACTGGTTTACCTTGACTTGTCGTCACTACAGAGGTAGTAGTCATGGATGGTAATCCCAAACCAGTTACAGGAATAAAAGTGGAGAATGGTTGAGCTTCACTGCTCACTATCGGTTCTTTAAGACAAGTTTCCCTGGTTCAGTACGCAACTTTTCAACTTCGATACGTAAACTTTCCACTTGGGATTCGAAAGACTCGGTTTTCGAGGAGACACTCGCGATCTCGCTACGTACTTCGTCATACCTTGCATTCGTGTCATTCACTACGCTATCTAACTTTGAACCTTGCACATCAATTTTACTTTCAAGCTTAGTACCTTGAACAGTTATCTGACTTTCAAGAGTACGCATGTCACTTTTCATATCGGCACTCTGCGTAGCTATCTTATTCTCAAGTTTAGAACATTGAACAGTTATCTGACTTTCAAGATTAGTACAAACGGTAGTTTGAATAGCTATTTTACTTTCAAGATTAGTACCTTGAGTATCTATTTTACTTTCGAGATTATTTATGATTTTAGTGAGCGCATCCAACAAAGTACCCTGATTACTGATACTGGTAGGTTCGGTCTCGTTAGATTCGGAATCAACGCGAACACCGTCCTCAGTTTCATCCTCGACTGTCCCAGTATTACTTGACCTACATGCCTTGCAAACATATCGCGACTCTAACATCGGTTTCAAGTCAGCCGCTATCCGCTCACATCGTAAATTCTTTTGTTGCATGCAAGCAGTACAAGTTATTATCGCACCATTGCGATTACAGCATACAGGATGATAATCCTGACCATCAGCACTCATATTATCGTCACTTAAAGGGTTACTCATTAAATCAGTACAAATATCATATAACAAGGAAAAACTATTAACGTCCTTCCCACAAAATACCGGAAGTTCGATTCCAATAATCAATGCCACAGTCATCCAGTTTCCACTGTACCTAACTTAACTAAAATTAACCTAATTCGACGTAAGCCACTATCTCCACAAGTACGCAAAGAAAATCAATAACTAGTAATTCTCCAGTCACTTAAATACGTAGTTCATAACGAAACAACCTTTTCCTCTAAGTGACGTTTATCGGCTTTACTATGTGCAGTTTATCGAAAATCAAATTAGTTTCAAGCAATTGATACTTTTTTTTCTCACAGAAAGCGTAGAAAAGCACTACGAAAACAGAGATATCCAACACAACACAGTCTCACAAATGAAGTGCCACAGTTTCACAAATCCTGGCTGGGTCGCCAAAAGCTGAAACGCACAGTTTTTTGGCAATCCTGGCTGGGTCGAAAAAAACTGAAACGCTCCGAACCTAATGATCCGAAAAGTGGATCACACAGACAAATAGGGTCGCCAGGAGAATGAGTACCCACGCAACGAATCTAACATAACCTCTAGCTCCAAACATTTTCTACACCCCAGACGAGCGGCGCAGAAATACCTTCCAGATTAAAAAATATCCGGGAAAGAGGATCTGGAATCTGGAATAAAATTTAACCGTCGCATACCAACGCTAAGTTTGCACCAATAAACAAGAGGAGGAAGCGGAGTCCAGACCCCATTTCTATGAATATTATAATTAGCCTTATAAGTAAGAAAGATCTGACGGGACTGTAAATGAATATCTTAGAAAGACATAGGGCCTAAATATGTATTTTAAATTATCTTTCAGTGGCGAATCCAGTGAGGAGACAAAGGGAACCGCGTCTCATCAATGGAATATGTTATATTTTTCCATTATTTCAAAAATTTATCTAAATTATAACTTCGATTTGTTTCCAAACAAATCTATCTAGAAACATTAACAGTTAAATATCAATGCTAAATCTTTAGCAGCAAACACCAAGGGGGCGGAGGTGTTTGCGAACCCCAAAAATTGTGATTGTTATTACCTTTAAAATTAAAACATCTGACAGAAGTTGTCACTTTCGTTCCCTTAGAAGGATATAGGTTAAAAAATATGTATTTTCAAGTCCATAACATCGTTCTTTTACCTGGTACCGGTTCGACTTCTCTATAATACCGGATGTTTGATAATAATATTTAAAAAATCTATATATTTTATATGATAAACTTAAATTAGCATAGATTTACATCGGAAACATTTTATTGTACTTTGGGAAAGTATTGGCAACATAACGGCTCAACGACAAAGTGCTGTCCGTAAATTACCGTTTAACCTCTCGCCTCCGGATCACTCATCCGACCATTTTTGAATTAAGCATAATTCCTGCCTCCATCTATTGACATTATTATTAACTATTCTCTGTCTGCACCTCCTCCCTCGCCTCCACCTTCCTCTCCACTTCACCTTCCCCTCCACCTTCACCTCTAGACCACCGCTGCCATCTATCGATAATGCAGCTAACTTATTGAATAGTTTTCATAGCTAAGTAATTAGAGATTAACCCTTTAGTTTTTATGCAGATGTCATTAGAAGTGTCATTATCAGCTGTTGTTTTGTTTTTGATCAAAACTCAAATTTAATACAATATTTTTCCCTACTTTTTGACAATTAGGACCCTTTTAGACTTCATAGAACTCGAAAATCCTCATCAAAATCTCTCCTTATAAACTGTTTGCTATTTCTCATCAAAATCTATATATAACATTTTTCGCTCCCTTTCCTCTTTTCCCATCAATTAAAAAAATGTACTTGGAATTCAAAATGCGACTGTTCCATATGATTGTGAGAATAATTTTCTCGAATATTCTTAATTTGGTACTGTATTAATGACTTGTTTCCCAGTTCATAATTTTTGGGTGAATTTTTAAAACCATAACATCATTCTGTTTTACATGCTAAGCAAAAATTTTTCCATGAAGTAGGAAAAAATCCAACAGAATTAAGGCTTCCGTGCAGAGAACGGAAGTAGATTACAATGTGATTTTTTGCATGTGAAGATCTGATTCCGGGTGGGTGTATTGAGATTATTTCTGATATTAACACAATATAACATGAGAATAATTCTTCCTCACCGTCGGAAATGAATAAAATGAGAATAAAGGAGGGAGATTTTATAAAAAATGAACAATGGATTTATGGTCACTCTTTTCATATACGGAACAAAAAACGAAAGATAATTTTATTTTGTTCCTACTCATTTTATAACTAAAAAAGCGTTCACATCCTCTCTCGCTATTGAAAATCTCTCTGTTGTTACACACACGTGTCAGGAAATTTTCCATGATTTCATAGCGAGATTCTGAAAAATATCTAGCTCATTTTTGATGCGGTTTTTAGATATGGTATATGACGCAAATGCTATACAATACAGCACGGGGATCTATTCAATATCTAATGCTTGCTACGTGGAGAGTAAAACTCGAGGTCTAACTTTATTCTGTTTCTAACCACGGTACATAAAAGCATGGATAATATTCAGTTAATTCCATAATCATGTTTCAACCGCTGCTGATTTCAACAGAAGTTAGACTTTTTAGCTTTATCAATCGGGTTGGATAAAAAATAACGACCACAGATTTTTTTATTTCTAACTCATGTTGGAAATTTAGTCTGAAATATTGCGACGCAATTCTACACAATGGATTTTTGCAAACGCTCTTCTCGTAAACTAATGGAATATTAGTAGTGCTTCAAAGTTAGTTAACAAAACTGGGGAAATTGTTGGAAGTGAAAATCTAGTTATCCATGACATTATTTATTGAAGATTAATAAAGAATAACTGCTTTTCTTGTCTACATGAGATAAAATTTTGAGTTAGAAAATTTCAATCCAAAATTAGTGTGCAAGATTTTTTTTTATTAAATATAGTTCGTCAAAATTTCCCCTATGATGAAAAATTTGAACTAAGTAGAAAAAAAGGTAAATTTAATTATGATTCTTTTACTGATGCTTCAGTATTTGAAAAAACAGGGTGTTCACCTCAAACATTATTCAATAACAGACTTACAGGTACTAAATGCAGCAATGACGAATATGAGATAATTAAACGAATATGGAGAGTATTTAATTGCAGAACATGGAGTGATTTTCATGATCATTACCTATCCACTGATGTTTTGCTATTAGCTGATGTTCTAGAAAATTTTAGAGAGACATGCATCAACTCGTATAAAATTGACCCAGTTTCTTCATACACTTCTCCAGACTTATCCTGGAAGGCAATGCTCTACAAATCAGAAATTGAATTATAATTATTTTCAGATGTTGATATGCACTTGTTTATTGAAAAATCAATCCATGGTGGTGTTTCTCAATGTAGTTTAAGGCATGTCAAAGCTAACAATGAGTTTTTCGATAGTAAATTCGATCCTCAAAAAGAAACCTCGGTTATAATGTACCTGGACGCGAATAATATGTATGGCCATGCCATGAGTATGCCCCTGCCCTATGGAAAATTTTCATGGGATCCAACACCAGAAAATTGGGACTCGAATAAAATTCGAAATTATCCCGATGAAGATGAACGAGGTTTCTTTGCAGAGGTAGACTTAGATTATCCTCAGTACTTACATGATGTTCACGCGGATTATCCTTTAGCACCCGTCAATGATTTTCCACCTAAGGGAAAACAACGTAAATTACTACTAACGCTGAATCCGAAAGAAACTATGTTGTGCATTTTCGATTGCTAAAATTTTATCTTGCTCACGGTTTAAAACTTGTAAAAGTACACAGAATTCTATGGTTTTCTCAATCGAAGTGGCTTAAGCCCTACATAGATCTAAACACCGAGAAACGCAAAGATGCAACAACCGATTTCGAAAAAGATTTTTACAAACTTCTTATCAACAGCGTGTTTGGGAAAACCATGGAAAATGTGAGAAAGTATACTGATATAAAACTTGTTTTTGATAAAAGAAACGCTGAAAAACTCATTACAATGCCGCAATTTAAATCTAGAACAATCTACTCAGAAAATTTTGTACTTATTCATATGCTACGAAAATTCACGAAATTAAACAAACCTGTGTATATTGGAAGTGCTATTTTAGATCTTGCTAAATTAGCAATGTACAAATTTCATTATGAAGTTATGAAACCTAAATATGAAGATAAGCTTACTGTTCTTTACACCGACACGGATTCGTTAGTCTATAAAATTGTTTATGAAAATTTCTACAAGGATATGCTTGATCTCATAGACAATTTTGACACATCGAACTATCCTGTAAATAATCAATATAATATCCCCTTAAGAAACGAGAAAGTACCCGGTAAAATGAAGGATGAGATGAAAGGAATAGTTCTTGAAGAATTCATACTTACGATCGAAAGTATACGTTATGAATACAGTTGAAATGGAAGAAACAAAGAGGGTTAAGGGTGTGAAGAAAAATGTTCTGAAAAATGAGATTACGTTTGATGATTTTAAGAAGTGCTTGTTTTCTGGTGAACCATTAACGAAAGAGCAACATCAAATTCAATCACGTGAGCATATACTTTGACTGTAAAGCAAGAAAAATTAGCTTTAGACCCTCATGATGACAAGCGTAAAATTCTTGATTGTAAGATACACACATTGCCATGGGGTCATCGAAGAATTGTAAAACATGATGCTGAAATAATTTGTGAAGTATGTAACCCTCATCAACCCTCAACTTCTGGACAGTCATGTTAATTAATTGTAAGTGTTAAATAGTCAGTAAGGTTTGTACATAGTTATTATTAAGCTTGTTCAATTGTTAATAAAGCGCATTCTGTGCGTTTTTTAAAACACTTTTCTGATTTTTTTCTATACATTTAGTTATAATATAGTTTATTTTTTAAAAATGCCCACTGACCTATTTTTATTTCCGCGATACAAATCGCACGAGCATGAAATATTATCAGATTCACCTTCCAACATCAATGAAAACCAGCTGACAGTATTAGACCAAAGAATCAAAATAATAAAGGGTGAATCAACGTACTACGAAATACTTTATCTTCAAATATTGAAACTGAAATCACAGAAGCTCAACAACATTTACTAGATTTACTTCAAAAACTTGATAATGAGTTGAAAAGTGTTATTCTTATGTATTCACAGCTAGTAAAAAAATGATTTTACCGAAGTTCAAAATATTAAAACGACAATTCAAAATGAAGTACAATTCATAAAGAATCAATTCATTACAAATACTGCAGCACAAGATCTAGCCGATAATTTGAATAAAAAGCTTACGGAGTTTCAAAATACGTTTAATGATCTTCAAACAGCTGTGAATGTATTAGAAAACGCTCTTCAATATAATCCCTCTCAAGAAGATCTTCAAAAGATGCAAGAAGTTATTTCGATTCTACAAAATGAACTTAAAATTATTACCAAAGAAACGAATAAACTGCGCGATGATCTAACCAACCTACCTGCTTATAGTGATGTATCGGAAATTAGTAGAAAGCTTGGTGAGTTTGAAGCAATAATTAATAATATATCAGAACTCACGAATATTCAAATTAAACTAAAGAATCTACAGACTGTTGTGAATAACATTCCTACTGAGGTAAGTAGTTTACAGGAAGCACTTGCAAAATTAAATAAGAAATTAGAGAGTTTTAATCTTCCTACAGATTTAATTAATCTTCAGCATATTGTAAGCACCGTTCAAAGTGATTTAATTTAAATTCAAAAGAACACACCGAAACAATCTGATATTGAGAGTATACGTAAGTCTTTAAGTGAATTAGCTACAAATCCAAATCAAAATTAAATAAAATCAAAATTAACTGCCTTCCAAGAAACTATTAACACACTTCCAACTTCGCAAGAAGTAGAAATAATTAAAAAACTATAACTAACATTCAAACTGTTGTCGAAACAACCGAGAACCTGCCTGAAGTAATAGACAATATTAAGATTCAATTACAAAACCTTCAAACTAATATAACATTCCTTCCGACATTAGAAGATCTTTCTGGTATACAAGAAGTGTTAACTAATGTTCAAATGAAGTTAAAGAAGCAATTCAAGAACATTCAAAATTCATTTATGTTCATGGGGTTAATGAAATAGTTAGCGGGTTAAAGAATATGTTGAAAAGTTTAGAGGATACAGTCGTGACGCATAACACATTAATTGCAAATATTCAGAAACAAATCGGTGATCTAGAAACGAAATACACTTCTGTGAGTAATTCTCTTAATAACAATTCTAAAAAATATGCTGATATTAATGACTTTCGCAACGTAGAAGCATCAATAGCTCTAATGCCTACAGTGACTCAACTTTGTGAAGTACAGGATAGTATTAAAAATTTCATATCGATAACTGACTTTAATAGCAACAACGATGAAATAAAGAATGAAATTATCGCAAAACTGAAAGACTTAGAAGATAAATTGAAAAGCGATTTGTATAGAGCGATATACGCTAAACCTAATGAATTGTTAAGATCAATACGCAACTTACATAGTGTTCAATTCTTTACAATTTATTCAATACCTAATAAAGAACGAGACTTCACGCGTGGCAATGTTAGCGGCAAAGTGCAAAGTTTATTTAATATGAATACTCCATATTTTGAAATTCCTTTTTTGGGTAAGCTAAAAATTATTCGTTTTCATTGGCTTAAGAAGAAGAATAAAGAGTTTGCTATTGTCGATATATATTCAGTAAGCGGTGGACAAAAGTATGGCAATTTATCACTAGGAATACATGAGGGTAGTAGAGTTCCAGATGCTCCATCTGAAGACGAAATTTTACCTCATGAGTTCGATGTCGTAGAAGGCGATATACTTGTAGTTAGATTAGATAAATTTTCACCAGGTGAATATCCAATAAGTATTGATTTGATCTTTATAGTTCAATTGATTTCTCGATCTTTAAATTAGTTCTTAATTAATTTTCAATAGGATGAATAGTAGATTAGCCATTGTTGAAGAACTACACAAGACCGCAAGACGGAATTATAGGCGAATACCTGTTGTAACCAAGGGAATACACGATTTATGGCAAGCAGATTTGGTTGAAATGAACTCAGGAAACTTGAAAGGTTTAGCTAAATTAAATAGAGGGTATTCTTATCTTCTAACTATTATTGACACTTTTAGTAAGTATGCGTAGGCTGTACCAGTTAAAAATAAAACTGGGAAAGAAGTTACACGAGCGTTAGTTCAATACTTGAAGCGACTCAACAAGCACCAAAGTATTTGCAAACAGATCGCGGTAGCGAGTTTTATAATAAAGAGTTTATTAAATTAATGGAGCAAAAAGGTATTACTCATTACTCTTCATACAGCGATAAAAAAGCTAGTATTGTTGAAAGATTTAATAAAACATTACGTAATTTGATGTGGAAGCAATTTACACTGTAAGGTAATTACAAATGGTACAATATATTACAAGCACTAAAGAAGAAATATAACGAAAAAGAACATAGCACGGTAAAAATTAAACCTATTGACGCCGTGAAGAAAGAAAACGAACAAAAATTAATATCAAAAATTTATAGCAAAAAGTATTTAGCATCGTAGCGTAGGAGATTATGTTCGAATTAGCAAGTTTAAAAAAAAGTTTGAAAGAGGTTTTACTCGCAATTGGAGCACTTAAATATTTCAAATTGCTACTGTTTTTAAGACTGATCCGCCTACATATCATTTAAAAGACTAGCGTAATTTGATTATTAAGGGCCGTTTTTATGAGCAAGAACTAATGAAGACCAAACACCCTCACGTATGCTTAATTGAAAAGGTTTTACGTTTAACTAAAAATAAAGCATTAGTTAAGTGGTTAGGTTTATCTTCGAATGATAATTCTTGGATCGATCTCAAAGCTATAATATAGTTAATCAATCATAAAATGTGGAGTGTTAAGCAACGACTTCTGCTATCTAATGATTATGGTAAGTTGAACGGTGAATTACTTCCGAATAACATTCGTTGCTTAATAATAGGCTCATCAGGTTGCGGGAAAACTACACTAGTTATTGATAATTTTATTCTAGCTCCGAATTTGCCTTATTGGAATGGTAGACACTTATACGCATTCTCTAAAAGTTTAGAGCAACCTAAGTATCAACAACTGCAGCATATTTATGATGAAATACGAGAAAGATTCCACTATCAGTTGGCTACGTTTAAACCATCCGTTATCAAGTTGGAAGATTGCGAGCAACGGTCTGTTATTATATTTGATGATTATGTATTAGAAGATCAGAATGAGGTACGGAATTACTTCACACAGGGTAGACATAAAGGAATGGATTGTTTTTACTTAGAACAAACATACAGTAAAGTTCCGAAACAACTTATTAGAGATAATGCAAATTTCTTATGTGTATTTCGTCAAGATAACACGAATTTAAGGCATATTTATAATGAGTTTGTTGTTGGTGATATGTCATTTAATAAATTTAAGGATATTTATCTATTGCATGGAAAGAACCTTATGGTTTTATAACAATCGATATGACGAGAAAGTCAAACAATGGAAAGTATCGAAACAAAATCGATCATTTCTTTATAATCGAGTGATCGTTTTAAATCATTTACGTTTAACGTTTTCAGTTGATGTACGTACGTTACTTTTTCAAAGCGGAAATAATATAGTCTTTTTTTCATATAATGTCAAAACGAAAATTAAATAATATTGAATTACAAAATATCTTGGCGAAGCGTTTTAAAGAATGGAAAGAGAATCACCGTAGCTATTATCAAAAGCAAAACGTCAAGAGAAACCATTGATTGACGCGATTGAAAGCTTGGGAAAAGAAATTAAAGGAGTAACCGATGACAACAGAAATCTAATTACGGGACTTATACTTGTAGCGCAACAGAATATTAATAATTATCCACCAACACCATCAGAAACCTCATTTGAGAAACGGTTATTTGCTTCACCTAAGGCATTGCCAGAGACTAAAGAAAAAAGATGACGAAGAAGAGAAAGAAATTCAGTTAGGCCCGCTAGCGAGTCGATATTTAAGTACTAATAGGTTAGATAAAATGAAGTGTTCAGATTATACTCTATTGATATAGCCGGAATAGTGCAGTGGAAAATTGGAAGTTATAATGTTCTCTTTGATAATGATGATTTAATTGTTTATAGTGAGAGTAAAATAGCACAAGATTCATCAACCCCGATCTATGAAAAAATTAAAGGAACAGAAGGTTTATGGGAGCTAATAACTCGTAAACAACCAGTAGGTTTTACTAATGAAGATTATGAAACTTACAAGAAAATTTGAAAGATGACGAATGCTTTATATCAGAATCATGATCCATCACAGAATAGAATAAAATCAAGCTCCAGCGATAAGTACAAAACATTAATTAAACCTATTTGGCTTGAACTGAAAACTAAAAGTGAAGGTTTGAAAGAAAGGAAGCAAGGAAAGGGGATTAAGCGCTACACAAATATGCCACAGTAATTTGTTTGGATGGATGATGTTAGAAAGTTAGTAGATAGATTATTAGTTATAGCAGGTGAGGAAGCAGCTGGGAATAAGAATTTTTATAATGAGAAAGTGGGTATTATGGAAATGATTTCATCTCGATTATCCAATTTTATCGTTTCGAATCCTAAAGGTTTAGGTTACCTCATAAAAATTATCCATATTCTGCCATCAAAATTTTGGCATACTATTGAAGGTAAAGGTTTAGTAAACGATATTATTAATAAATTACCCTTTGAACTTCATCTTCCAGGCCACGTTTAGATGAAAGATTAGCGAAAGGCGATCGGGGTATAATTAGGCTAGATCAAGCATGTCGAGAGCATGACATTGCGTATAAAAACTTTAAAGATCTACCAGATAGACATAGAGAAGATCAAGACTTAGAGTTTAAAGCTTTTGATAGAGTTATTAGCAAAGATTCTGCTTTAAGTGAAAAATTGGCTTCATTGGGAGTAGCAATGGCAAGGAACACAAAACGGATAATGGGGTGAGGTTTATAGATTGCTGCATTAAACATTGGATAGAAGCTTGAGCCGTAGTTGTTGAATAAATTCAAAATAATGAATATAATATAGTCTTTTTATACAATGAAAGCAAAAGGTTCAAAATTTCAAATTCCGGCACAAGAATTAAAGTCATTAAATTTTAGCAATATCTTAAATAAAGCACAACTTGTGAAGAAGCAAAAATGCTTAGAAAAGTGTCGTAATATGGCTCTAACATTAAGTTTAGCGCGGTTAAAGAAACTACATAATCAACCGAAAACAGCTGGTTTCATTTTTACAATTCCTGCCATACTTGCTGCATTGGGAGCGGTTGGTAGTCTTGCAGGTGGTTCAGCAGCTATAGCTAAGACGGTAATCGATGCGAAGAAAAATAAACAGGAACTAGAAGAACAAAAGCGTCATAATGAAGTTATGGAATCATCAATTCTGACTAAAGGTAAAGGACTTACACAAAGAAAGAAAAAGCTTCTGAAGGACTTAAATAGAGTAAAAAAGCGCTCACCAATTATGATCTCGAACGTATAGCTAAAGAATTGATATTAAACACTTTAGAGGTGTGTACATGTCGGATAATCTTCCTTCTATTCCGCTGTTAAAAGAAGAATGCGCAGTTATTAACTTAGATCGATCAATTAATACAGGAACTCACTGGATTTGTTATTGATATGAAAATAATAAAGCTTGCATATTCGATTCATTTGTTGGAGTACCTTCCAAGTCTTTGATGGAGTATTTAAATCCTAATAACAGTATAATTGAATATAATAGTGATCGAATACAGCATTTTGACGATGTGATTTGTGGTCATTTATGTATTAAACTATTAAAAATCTTATCTGATGGAATCAATTTTCATCAAGCAATTGAAAGATTGAAACTTGATTACTTAATGAATCATGCATAAAAATAGTATATTACATAGTCTTTTTTAAAAAAATGATTGTGTTGCACTTATCGAGGACTACACCAAAGCTTCGGCTGAATCTTCATAATGAAATTGATAATCAAAATTACAATTTGAAGATTGCACTGATTGGATTTTATAGTATGTACTTAATACCTAATGTAACAAAAAGTAGAAATACTTACTTCCATAAAGGAGAGAGACATAATATACCACCGGGTCAGTATAATGCATCAACATTGGAAACAACACTACCTAAAGAAGTGTTTCTAAATGAAAATCATGTAACTCATCGAATGGAAGTTACTCCGTTTGCAGAAAATTTTAATGTAGGAACTGTTTTAAGTTATTAGGTTTTAAGAATAATAGTGAACTTAAGCCAGAAGAAACTCACATAGGTCAATTTCTTCCAAAGTTCTTAAGTATTGAAACATTTAATATACACTGTAATTTAGCAAGAGGTATGATTATAGCAGATGGGGAGTATAAGCACAAGGAAACTAATATTATAGCAACATTTAAACCATTAACAGAATTTTAGAACCAATTTCTTATGAGCTTCAATATCCATTATTTTTTCCCATACAAGAGAGCCATGTACGTTCCATTGAAATAAGTGTTAGTAATGAATTGCATGAACCAATTAGTTTTGGTGGCGCAATAACAAGCGAAATTCTCATGATTAAAAATGATGATTCTTAAAATGATTTTTTTTAATAGCAAAAATGATAGCGAAAAGAAACAAAGTTGAATATAATATGGTCTTTTTTAAAGATGGAATTTATTGAAAGGTATGAGTATCAATCTTTCCCACTGAATCGTCGTACATTTAATAACTTGAATGAAGCAAACAAAGATTTAGAATTTGACATTACTTCTGGCGATGGGTTTGTGCACCCACACTACGGTGATTTATACATCAAATATGAAGTTATTGGAAGAGATGCTGGAGGAACTTTTACTGCAGGGTCAAATATTAAATTAATTGATAATTTTGTTCTATACTTGTTTTCGCAGGTAGAGGTACGCAAACATGGAACTGTTATTGATAGAATAGATTATCCGGGAATTACTTCAACTGCTATCGCCTCATGCCGATTATCAAAGCCCGAGATCGAATATTTTAAGTCAGGTGGATTAATAACTGATAAGAAACTTCCACGGAAAGAGAATACAGTGTTGTCTCCACTGCGATTGCTGTTTGGTTTCTTTAGTGACTATAAGGAAATTATGTCTAAGAGCGGTACTCTTCGAATAATATTTAAAATAAGTGCAAATAATGATGTTTTATTTTATCGCTGGAAAACAAAGAAAGCAGATGGTACTCTAGATGATGCCACATTAGCTCATCCTGCTAAATTATTGATTACTTCAAAGGAGCTGAGAATGCCAATTGTCGAATACGAGAAAAATTATTCTATGAAATTAAAAGCTGATATACTTCGACAACCTCAAATACCAATTGAATTTCTCACGTATCAAAGTGTTCAACGACATGTTTCAGGTTCTTATTTCGAATTTGATGTAACAACACAGTTTAACTCACTACAGTTCGATATGCCTGATTTTGTAATAGTTCTTTTCCAAACGAATCGTGATGATAATACTCAGGAGAAAGACGCTAGTAAGTTTGATACATGCAAGATTAAGAATATTTATTTAAAAAATGCTCGTAACGAAATTTTTCCTCGTGAGAATTTAAACCTGGATATCGCAAAAGCAGATTATCTTAAAATGTATAATAGTTACACTGCTTTTAAACGTGTAACACAGAAAAATACTGATATGTTTTATTCCCCAAAAGAGTTTATAGAAAATCGTTCAATGTATGTCATTAATACAAGTAAACACAAACAAGTTGTTATTAACGAAAGAACCAATATTAAAATTATAATGGATTTTGAGGAAGCAGTTCCCGCGAATACGTTTTCTACAGCAATTCTTATAGCTCAAATTTCATACATTTATGATGTGAAAAACGAAAGAGTTATAGAACAATTTTAGTGAACATGTTTTCAGGAGAGAAATAAAATGAATGTTATTACTTTGCATGTAAACTGTAATTCGTTCTACCAGTCAAACAAGAAAAAAATGTGACAACTGATGACCTCAATGCAGCCCAGAATCAGATAATGCATTGACTCCACGTGCAGAAATCATATTGTAATCTACTTCCGTTCTCTGCACGCAAGCCATAATTCTGTTGGATTTTTTCCTCCTTCATGGAAAAATTTTTGCTTAGCATGTAAAACAGAATTATGTTATGGTTTTAAAAATTCACCCAAAAATTTTGAACTGGGAAACAAGTCATTAATACAGTACCGAATTAAGAATATTCGAGAAAATTTTTCTCACAATCATATGGAACAACCGCATTTTAAATTCCAAGTATTTCTTTTTAATTTATGGGAAAAGAGGAAAGGGAGCGAATAATGTTATATTTAATGCACTATTCCGGTATTCACCCGGTGCAAGGCTGACATATAGCCAAATTAAATTTTGTTTATAGATAGATTTTGATGAGAAATAGCAAACAGTTTATAAGGAGAGATTTTGATGAGGATTTTCGAGTTCTGTGAAGTCTAAAAGGGTCCTAATTGTCAAAAAAGTAGGGAAAAATATTGTATTAAATTTGAGTTTTGACCTAAGACAAAACAGCTGATAATGACACTTCTAATGACATCTGCATAAAAACTAAAGGGTTAATCTCTAATTACTTAGCTATGAAAACTATTCAATAAGTTCGCAGCATTATCGATAGATGGCAGCGGTGGTCTAGAGGTGAAGGTGGAGGGGAAGGTGGAGGCGAAGTGGAGAGGAAGGTGGAGGCGAGGGTGGAGACGGAGGTGGAGACGGAGGTGGAGGCGGAGACAGAAGATAGTTAATAATAATGTTAATGAATGATGATAATAGCAGCAATTAGCTGTGATATTAACAGATAACGGTAGAGAGGTGAGAAATTCCGATAGTTCACAAGAAAAATCAATAGACGGCGGTAGCGTAGCAGAAAAAAAACATTAAATCTAGTCACAAAAACGAAGGTGGAGAGGAAGGTGGAGGGAAAGGTGGAGGCGAGGGTGGAGACGGAGGTGGAGGCGGAGACAGAAAATAGTTAATAATAATGTTAATGAATGATGATAATAGCAGGAATTAGCTGTGATATTAACAGATAACGGTAGAGAGGTGAGAAATTCCGATACTTCACAAGAAAAATCGATAGACGGCGGTAGCGTAGCAGAGAAAAAAAATCATTAAATCTAGTCACAAAAAAGAAGGTGGAGAGGAAGGTGGAGGGGAAGGTAGTGAGGAAGGTGGAGGCGAAGGTGAAGGGGAAGATGGAGGGGAAGGTGAAGGGGGAGATGGAGGGGAAGGTGGAGACTTAGGTGGGAGCGGAGACAGAAAATAGTTAATAATAATGTCAATAGGTGGATTGAGGAACTATGCATAATTCAAAAAATGGTCGGGTGAGTGATCCGGAGGTAACGCGTTAAACGGTATTTTACGAGCAGCAGTTTGGCGTTGAAAGTAGATTTTCCCAATACTTGGGAAGTCCCAAGTCAGTGTTGGAATTCAGAATTCTTCGGATTCCTGAACACTCCGGAAATTCAACGCTCCTCTACTCATACATTTCAAATCTCGGGAGTTCTTTACCTTATCCAGTAGCTTTTTCTCAATTCTTCTGAAAGCATCTGACTGGTGGGAAATTTACAAATCGATGGTCCCTAGTCCACGTGAATCGTGGTCTTCTATATTCGATGCTGACGGCTGAGGACGTCACTCCGGAATCCGGACCTCTCGACTTTCCAGAATTCTGAATTATCCACATTCTCGAACTCTGGGAACAGAGCAAAGTTAAAGCGGGTCACCGGGTCAAGTTTTGGGCGGGTCCCTTGGTCACCGGATACATACTTGGGACCCGGTGACCCGATTTCGACTCGGTGACGGGGAAGGCTCTGCAGTGTTTTCATTATTTCCTTCCTGCTGCGTTTAAAAAGTTTCTTTTTAGGAAGTGACCGAGACAGGAGTTCTACCATCACAGCACGAAACTTTCGGCGCCGGAAAGTTCCTAACAATAATAATAAGTAGGGACGGTAAAATTTCGCGACTCGCGAATTCGCGAAAATCTTAAGCGCTCAAGAAATCGCATTTAGTAGGTAGATGGTTGTTAGAATTTTGTGAAAATTTGCTTTTTACCCCCGAAGTACTCGCGAAATTTTCGAAATATTGCTCCCACGTACAAATTCTGAGCTCTGCTAAAGAAATGTTACCATTTTCATTAATTCTTTTTCGAAAATAATACATAAATTCTGCACGCGTAGCAATCGAAAAAATGCATACTTAATCTTTAAACTCTATCGGACTCGTGTAACACGGAAAATGCTATAATGCAATACACTGAATCCTGATAGATGTCTGGCCTAAAATTTTCAAACGTGGTTTGCCATCTAGCGGGAAAAATATGAAGTACATAATCACAAGGGATTCATAGTGTGCGTTAGGTGGTATTCGTGCAAGACTTCTGTCTAATGTTTTATAATATCATTGCAAAAAATATTTATCATTTTAGCTACTAAAGAAATTAACCTCTCACTCACGAGATTTTACCTTGAATTCACGATTTTTTATCATTTTCACTCACGAAATTTAAACACCTTTATTCTCGAAATTCTACTATCTCTAGTAATAAGATATGGAAATAGTCTCATGTCCGAGGAAAGAACAAAATAACCCCCAAAATTTGCAAAGAATAACCTACTAAGGTAGTCGTGTGGTCTGAGACGTTAATCGGTATTCGATCATCGCGTTCATGATCACAAATTTATTCTGGTGATTTGGTCAATACGGGGTCAAACGGGTGACCGGGTCAGGTTTCGAACAGATGGTGATGCGGTGTTGGACCAACACTTCGTACGACCAACAGCCTCTTAAGCAGCAAGAACCGGCGTACGACCAACACCCCAGAGCAAAATCCTGTGTTGGTCCTACGCATGTAATTCGAACCGGTCACCTATGTTTGGGATAATCCGGGTCACCTTATGTCCAGGTTAAGCCAGGTCACAAAACGTGACCAGGTTTCAGCTCTGCTCAGAGCACTACAGTGAAATAATCGCAAACTTTACTTCAAATGTCTCTATCAAATAAAATTATATCGACGCTTTTATGAAATTCGGGACTTTTAAATTTTTTTCCGGGACATAATCCTAAAATTCGGGACATATGGTCACCACAGGTTTACAGAGATCACCACGTGACAGAGTGACACCATATAAATACAATTATTATCATTACACGCAACTGGAGGTTTTTCATCGGTTCGAATTCGTAATTATGAGTCTGTAGTACGACATTTTATACTAAGTAGCCGGATAGATAATATAGGCCTTCTTTCGAACCATCAATTATTGGAAGATATTGGAATTATTTATATTTAGAAATTGTAATTTGATCACTTCATGTTTCAACTTTGCTGCTCGAAAAACAAACACACTTACACAATTATCCTTAACTCCATTTATGCGGCTTCGAACATACATTCCTTATTTTACACAGAGATTTTAAAACACAAACCGCCCGTTTTACAAAGGCAGATTAAGAATTTAGCAATGTTTTAGGTACATATTATAATGTCCGATTCAGAAAAATTGCCGTTTTTTTCAGCATGGTCCGTAAAAGCTCTCGACAACTTTGATCAGCTGTTCCTTCTTCATTAAATATTTAACGGTGCAATAGTGATTTTCTTACACTGAAGTTTCAAGACAAAAGCAAGAAAAATGCAGCATGCACATCATTATTTGATAAAAGAGTTAATTACAAATTGAATGGTTAATGATTACTGATTCATAAAATACTATCCAAGATCTTGAACAAATTAGAAGCCAAATCATCAAAAATTGTATAAGACGACAGCCTATCAGAATATTCTAAGATAGATTTCACAGAAAATTACAATTAAAATAATCTTAGATTATCTGGTATATCTAAACATAGTAATCGCCAGTACAATATATGAAATTAGAAACTTTCTCTTCCTCATGGAAATAGTAAAAAGTGAAATTGAAGAAAAGAACAAAAGCGATCTTTCTACAGAGTTTACTACACGCGCTTCAGTTTCAACTGTGTTTTACTCTGGCTCGTACCCTTGCTGACGTCACAGAACGCTCCTCCCACGACCCCACATTCTAGCTTCGTGGAGCCGAGATTGCGCTACTTTCTCAGTTTCTCTATATACGTACTTTGAGGGAAACGGCAGAAAATATAGATTGATCGGTATTATCAAAACGAAAAGAGAACCGAAAAAGTGCTAGAAAGTTTCAAGGAATGATGTATCAGGTACTAAAAATTCAGAGTCCTGTCAAATCATTTCACTTATTTTAGTCCAATTGTTTTCCGAGAGCATGAAATGAAGCATGTTTCACCTTCTGATAGCAATATTGCTTTGCTGAAACAAAGAGACGAGTTTTTGTGTTCCGTTTTCAGTGCAGGTGGCAATAAGCAATTTGAAAATGTTTGTGTTGTTTATTTTCTCATTTCTGCAGACTATATCTAAGCTATCTATGCAGACTATATCTAAGTTAATTATTAAAGCTGTAGCCACATGAATACTCTCCGAAGCCACTGTATATCTCATATGCTATTATAGTGAAGTGGGAAAATGGATTTGATCAGGCGTATCTTCTCCATAACAGACAAATAACTAAATTCATACATAATTCCCTGAGATTCTCCTGTGAAACATACCAATATTGAGTTGTGCTGAGAGGTTTCAACTGCTGTTCAGTGGGTCATATTATCAAGCAAGAGGGAGGATTTTGACGCTAATTGTACTGCTATTAGTCGCGCTCTTTTTCATAATTAACAAGTTCATTTTGCTTTCCCCTGTTCCCAATCTCCTCTTAACTGCCCAAACCGCAGCGTATGTGTATCCAGTCTCCCAAAAGTACTTGACACATGTGCTGTTCTTTTCCACGCATGAACTTGGATCTCTCTACTAACTTTGTACTGTTCACCAGGAGTATTGTCAGTCAGGTCTCTAATCGAGAGATTTTTTTTTATAAAGAGAGCAGGCATTTTTTTTGTCCTATTTCACCAAGTGGTCGTTCAGAAAGCAAAGATCAGCAGGAGCTCATAACACCTATGGTAACCGCAGCCAATTTGACTGCTCAGCCATTACAACCACATTTCCTGTCCCCAATCATTAACACTCATCCCTCCCATTTAGACTTCTAACCATGTTTTACATCATAGTTGTTTCTAGCTGAGTGGTTGAAGCTACTTGTATCGTTAGACTCTTCCAATAATACGATTATTCATCTGTATGTTAAAAGAGGAAAAGAGAGAGAGAGAGAGAGAGAGAGAGAGAGAGAGAGAGTTTAAAAGGCTACAGAGAAATATGAAAACTGTTGTTAATCATGATTTTTCTTTTTTTACTTCGTTAATTTTTAAAATTTTTAAAAATTTATCTTGAGGAATTGCGTTTTGCAGGGAGTATTAAGAAAAATCGAAAATAGCTACTCTCTATTTTCTCTCTCCCTTTTTCTTTTTTTAGGTAGATTTCGAAGAAAATATATCTATTGAGATCGGTACGATATGAAAGTGTATACTTATATATATATACGTATATATTAACACGCTAGCGGCCATAATTTTGAAGATATTTGAACCAAATTTTTATATGTTGTTTCTAGGCTTAATAGCTCGGTTAAGTTCGTTAATGAGCAAAATCGGTCGCCATCTTGGATCCAAAATGGCCGCCGAACCCATTGTTGTATAGAATACACAGCCTAAACCGCTGTTTTTAACACCACGAGCAGTACAGTTGATGCGGTATGGTAAGGTCAAAGACTTTAAATTTTCTATGTTTAAAAATGCATATTCCAAAATTCTACTATAGATCTTCAAAGCAAATAGGTGATGCTCGAATATTTTTCTGAATTAGAGATAGGACGAAACGAACATGAAATAAACGACTTTCTGTGTGAGTAAAGATGGCATAAGTCATCAACGGCATCCAACCGAGCAATGCTATTCAATCTCTCTGGTAAAAAATAAACAAAACTTTTTATAGAAGTATGCTATTCTTGCTCCTGATTGTTATGCAACCACATGCCTTATTTAGAAAATCAATCGGCACATGGAGTCTACTTGAGATATCGACTTGGTGGAAACGAATTATTGTTTCACATTAAAACACTTTGACTGCCAGTGGTCATTTCTCAGGATTTTTGTATCAAGTCAGGCCCTATGTGTTACAACATACTTTCTGCGCCAGGGCCCATTTCCAAAAATTTTTGTGCCAGGCCAAGACATTTTTTTTAAGGGTTCCGATTGAGAGACAGTTAATATGGCACAAAAAGTTTATTTTGACAAAATTTAATGCGCTAATAAGTGAGTGTTATTTCACGGGGCCAGAGTAACTCTAGATAACATTGATATCAACGATTGCAGTGCACAAAAAAGAGGCAGAGCATATTGTTTTAGCAATAATGCTGTGCATAAATTGTATGCACACGGTTCCCTGAGAAACACTTTTTTGTGTCCCAATATGATGCACATGGCTTTGAGCGTAATTGCAATGTGCATATATTTTATGCAAGCGGCCTGCTTTGAAACATCCTTTGTGAAACAATTTTGATACACATAGCAGTAGCAACACCGGATATTTGGAAAATATCGGCCGAATACTGGGTCAACCTTCATCGATATTGGCCGTTACTGACCCAGATTGGACTGATATTCTGAGCTACTAGGATTACTTCAGAGAATTCTGGAAATCCCCTAGTTCCTTTGGAAATTCTCTTGCACACCCATTGCGCAATTTGTAATATGCATTTTTGGATGGTACAAATTTAAAGAATTTGACGGTAACACGCCGCATCAACTGTACTATTCGTGGTGTTAGAAAAATGAAGGCCTAAACTCATTTCCCCCTCTTTTTTCGGAAACCTCTAGCTCTGAGACGAGTTCATCAAGGTTTTATTGTACTCTCATCCCTCGAAGATTGTATGTCTCTGGCGGTACGTCGTATTGGCACATTTTAAACTTAGTCACTTAAATTATTTGTCAAAATTATCATGAAGAACGGCAGTTCTTCGAGTGACGCTGGCAAAGACACTGTTAGCGGCACTCAGATAGTATACATTAAGTTTCGGATCTACCGAAGTATAAATCCGATTTTGATGCTTGAACTTACATTTGAAAGTTCTTTCCAATACTAAGACACAGGAAAACAATTGGGTCGGTAGGATCTCCTTGGAACCCCCTAGGGCGCTTTGAAAAAAATATATCAAAATTTCACATTTTTCAGGATAGCACTGACCCCAGACCATATAGGCGGCCAAAACTTACTGGATCTTATTCTACGCTTCAATATGTTTCAAACGGTGTATCATGCGTTAAAATCGGTGAAGCGGTTCAAAAGTTACGACTTTTTTAACCGAATCACAAAATTTTCACAAATGATAGAAAGGTATGTCTATCATTCTGGCTGTCTTTTTGTTTTAGCCCCAAATGGGTGAAACTCGGGGGTTTTAGGGGTCCATTGTGGGCCCCCATGATAATGGAGATAAATCCAAGCTTAAAAGTTTGATAGAAGTTACGGTTTTCGTGATATGGAGCAAAATCGATCTTGTATCCTTCCGCCATAGTGACACGTGCCACTTTTTTAAATACGAGCCCGTACGGAGAACACTCTCCGCCGCTGCTCCACTCATCTGGGCATGACGTAAAGGAGAAAAATGTAAAGATACATGACCGTACCTAATTTTATCTAACCTCCACGTTCCTATGGTGAGTAATTTAAAATGTACTTTCTGTCAAGAATATTACAGTGCACGGGTCTCCTACACGTTATAGCGCGTGTGCAGGAGAGAGGAGCATCGGCATAGATGGCTCGTGTTACAGTCTATTTTTTTATAGGCAACCTTACAAAATAAGTGATATAAGTACAAAACCCCGTCTGGGGTAAAAGGAAGAGTGAGCCAAGAATTCTACTCACAAAAGAAGTGATATCTATTTTGCGAGTGACTTTCTTTGTGTCACTATGGCGGAAGGATACTGTCTCTTAATTTTATTACAAAGGCAATACTTACGCCATAGTGACACAAAGAAAGTCACTCGCAAAATAGATATCACTTCTTTTGTAAGTAGAATTCTTGTGTTACTCTTCCTTTTACCCCAAACGGGGTTTTGTACTGATACAGGATGGTTCACGAAATCCGTAACAGGGCCATAACTCAGCTCGTAGTGTACAGAAACCTTTGAAACAAAAAACATTCGTACCAAAGTGCATGTGCGGAATCACGTGGTGATGCTTCTAAAATCAGGTGCGTCTCGGGAATACCTCTACGGGGGAAAATTTAAAATAGCAACAGAGGTTTATTTTGACTCCATTGAAATAATTACTATATTTTGAAGAACCCTTACAGGAAATAATTTTCGATAGCTCATACCGTTTGCAGCTAGACGACCTAATTGGTCGTCTAAAGTAACATAGTATAGAGGGATTTCGGAACCTTTGGATGCTGTAACTGAAAAAGCAAAGCAAATAAAGGTTCCAAACTAAAGTAAAATACCTAATGGAATATGCGGAATCAAAGGGTGAAAAACTCTTTGAAATTTCTATTGCAATCTATGGTAAAAATTCACTGGTTCCATTTTTTTTTCCTTTTATTATTTTATTTTTTACATTTACTTCACGATTTTTAATGGTGGTAAGATAACAAACAAAGTAATGCAGTTTTGACGGACTGACAGCTAATTTTTGTTCGCTGGTATGGAACCTTCACTTTCTGCTCAATTGCTTGGGACTGCTCATACGTAGCACGTTTTCCAGTAGCCAACGCTTTTGTAAGAACCTTGATTTTTTCTATAGTCTTCTTAACTGCACTGAAGTTCACGCGATAAATGAAGTTAAAGATTATGTTTACCGTGTATAGTCAAAGCAAACATGACACACGAGATTGCTAATGATGTTTCATATGTGATTGTATGTGTCCATACACTGCATTACACGGTTTCAAAGTTTTCAACTTTACATAATGTGTTTTCCTTTTACTGATAGCTTATTTTTTTATGAGAGGGTGTTTTTGCTTCCACTGTACTACCATGTAAAAATACTGTAGTTTTCAACGTAAGGCTTATTGCATAATAATGATTTTCGTTTATACAGTAGTTTTGTGCTATTGATTTTCATTAGTAATGCATATTTTGGTTAAGTCGAATTTTGTATAATTGAAATCTTTTTCGTATCCGCTTCGAGTTCGAATTAAAGAGCGCCCATTATATATAGTACGTCAAAAATTAAGGAAAAGGTATTTTTTCACCAGGATCAGAACGCACGAAAGACATGGTGCTTTTTCCGCCCATAAAATTAATTTTATCTTATCTTATCAGTTATCAGCGCGGATTTTGGGCCGCGTTTCGGAGCCACAGGTTGTCAAAAGTTCGATTTGAAACTGACAGTCGAGGTTTCAGGGAAATTTTCCTGTGTCCGGTTACAAGTTCGAACCGGACGCCTAATGTCCGATTTTTGGGAAATATTTTCTAGCAAGGGCATTTAAGTTAAGGTATAAATATAAATATTTTCTCTGTGAGTAAAGACACGAATTATGAAGTTAGTAAGTAGTTTCAAAGCTTTAATTGTAGTTTATTCTAGATCCAGTGAAATCATTGTTAGTTTTGAATAATATTATATTTACTTACTTAAAAATTCCTGCAATAGAGTTCGTTATAAGGATATCGAATTTCGAACTGTTTTGAAACGAATATATATATCTACTTGCAGCTTCTCCTCTTTAACTAATTATTTTGTTTCTCACTCTGAGAACTACTTTCTAAATATCATATCAGTGCAGATTTTTTTTTTAATTCGCCACAAATTAATTTACACAGACGTATTGGATATTGAATGTAATGTTACGTACTCTTGATGGATCATGTCATATTAAATGGGAAATTATATTCCCGTCAATAATAACTTCAAGCCACTGTAAGTGTATTTCTTTATATTTTATTATTCAGTTATATTTGGTATACACCACATGAGTTTTCTATGGTAATTTGAGCTCGAGATTTATAGCTGAATCATAACTTTTGCTATCATTGCACTTTGCTGTCAATGGTTAAAACATCTTGTTAATTGGTACTGAGGAAATAACATTTCTTCACATTGTTTTAAATTTGAAGTACTGCTCTGGGTGATGTTTCATCAGTCTCCTTCGCCGTTATTTTTTCAAAGGCGATATTTACTGGATGTAAATCTCTTACATTGCTAGAGTATTGATATTATAACAAACACCATGTGGATTGTTGAATTTCATATAAGCTTTAACTCAACTGGTGTCTAGATAATAGTTACGTGAGTGCAGTAATTATTCATATTGTTGCATGTTGAATATCCTGATTAGAGGCAATCCTCAAAACGCTAAAATCTCAGCAAGTAGCAAAAATGTTCGGTTTCCAAACTGAAATAAATCACAATGTCTGGTTTTTAAACAATTTCGAGTTGGCAACCTCATCAAAAGTGGAAAAATGAACTGCTGTGCTTCGTATTTTCAATACACTAACATTAAAGCTTATGCAGCATGCTATCGTCTCAAACTTTAAAAATTACATGGGTGCGCAAAATGTTCTCGAAAGGAAGCAGCAGATCCCCAGAAATTCACCAAAATAAAGTTGGTCGAAATGAACATCAATAGGTTGACATTCCAACAGGTGATATTAATAGATTTTTGATATCTCAAAGTCGATTTCTCAAACAATAATACTAAGTCGATATCTCAAACAATAATACACTGAATGATTTTATCAAACAATGAAGGTTTTATAGAAACAAGGGGTAAGAATTGCATACATTAGACGATTTTTTGTTTATTTGTTATTAATTATAGACAATGTCACTGTCCGATTTTCGAGTGTGATTACGCATCGGCGGGGATTATGCTATTTTGTGTGTGCGAGTATTTTTCATGTTTTATCATCCAACTAATGGAGTGAGGAACAGGAAGCCAGACCGAATTAAGCACAACTCATAAACGAACATGCGAGCCCGTATCTTCCAAACTTGTGAACCTGAGGACACACGACAAACTATTGCCTATTTAGTACGTAGCCATGCCAATGACATGCAGAGCATTTAACAGCTATGTTTACACTAGGCGTACATGATTACTAATAATCACATTACAAGAAATTACATTCACAGAAAAAAAAATATCGAAGGATTTAGCCGACGCTTCCTGGTCAATTACCATGTCATTGTGAGTTTGCCCCTCACCTTCAATGCTTTTAGTTAATCACTAAAGTGCAGTAAAATTAGGTATATTTAAAAGTCTACCTAAACATTCAGAAAAACGAAACGAAACCTATTGAAATATATAGAACTACTTATCCTTATTGCTCACAAAAAGTCCCAAAGAACTCCTCGTCGGGCTGTGACGTCAACAATATGTTGGCTGTCAGAATAGGTTATGAAATATTCAAACGCACATAACATCTCATAGAATAGAGAAAGAAGCGTCACACTTGTGTACTCAATTCAAAGGAGTTAACAAGGAAATTACTACAATGAAGAATGTTATTCATTACTGACTCTCGCTTAGAGATATATCAAGGAAAACTGATAGAAAATAGTTTCTTTATTTAAGTTTTGAAGGTTATAAAATAACTTCAGTAATTTTATCTTAAAAGCTTTAAAACGTTATCAGTACCGTTTCTCTATCTTTAAATGTGAGCGAGTCATGTGACTTTTATTTTAACTGCTAGGGTGATAGTCAGTGTTGGGAGCAAGCAACATGCGATAATATTAGTCTGTAGAGAATCCATTTATTTGATAGTATGGATCGATATGATAGGATTGTTATATCTGATATATTATTCATTATATTGTTTCAATTCTCAATACATCGCTCAAATAATACCAGTGAGTTTTAGAAAGGGATCTACCTACAAATATAAACTGAATAGTTTGTACGTACATACGTACGAGAACATATAAGTAAGCTTACTGATAAGCATGTCATAAAAATAAAATTACGAAAAGTAACATAGTTTGTTTGCTACAAAATAAACTTCTAATCGTACTATTCAATTCTTGTTTCGGATGCTTTGTTTAGTTATTGCGCGAATACAGGACATGAAGGTTGAACAACAAGAAAACTGAGCCGAGAAGCAAAAATAACGAAATCGCCCTCATTGGGGATCTATCTGTAAATCTGCAGGGGCAAACCTGCCCCATCTTGGCCAATCTATAGGTTGAGAAGTGACCGAGGAAAAATGCTTCAGAATACTACGGAAGCTGTTATTCAAGAGGTACCATATACAGCACTACGGTTCAAGAAAGGGAAAGGGATACAAGATAGTAGACTTCAATAAGACTCCAGAAACCCGACTCGAATTTGTCTGAGTTCACAAAACCAGCAGAAAATTCTAAGAAGAAACATAACAGCTATTCAGAGGAGAGCGGAATTAAGTGTCAACGAGAAGGTCCTCTAGAAACACAGAATATCGGTTCAATATCGGTCCAATACTGGGCCATTACCGGCCAATATCCATCATGGTTCGTTAAGTATTGGGTGGATATTGGCCCGATGTTTTGTGCTGCTGCTAGGATCACAAACTACTATATACAGTTAGCACTGAAGTTCGAAAAAGAGTGAAACTTAACCTTTGAGATTGCAAGGCCCGCTTTGATTCGGAGACCCGAAAAGAAATTTTGCTGAGGCGGAAATTAGAAGAACGCAAGAAGACTAACAAGACGCCTATTCCCATAATAGCAAGAACACTCCAGAGAGACAAGCTGACATCGCCACCTTGACGTCTCAGGAGGGACACCATAAATGAGCTGTTCAAAATCTTGAACAGCCACAGCAGTTAAAACTGTAACACAAAAGCTCCGGCCGTTATCAAGGCCAACAAAACATTTTGATAAACCAAAACTGTCTTTCACCCCAAACAAAACATTCTAGTACTGTAAAACTCTTTTCCAACCAACAACTCCCGCAAGTTGCATAGAAGAAGATTGAGAATTAGAATCAAAGCAACGACCAAGAAAATAGAAATGCACGAATATCTCATATATAACTAGACAACGAAGAATTTTAGTACAGAAGAGATGCAAGTCTTATAAAAGAGATTTTCATTCTGCTATAGCTTAAGCCTATAATTTGACTCTCATAAAGTCCGTCAGACTTTTCAAGCAGAAAGTGGATATGCATTATCACAGAGCACTATGTGAAATATAAACTAAATTATGGAAATACAGAAAGACCCTTGCATAGTCAAGGGAAGTAGAATAAGAGAGCATACTGGTCATCTTCCGGAGAAGACGTTACAACTCCTTAAACTTTTGACCAAACCAGACCTTACCCTAACTGAGACGTGCAAAACTGAAGCTTCAGTGAAGGAAATACATCATTATCAAAGGCACAGATAACCCGACCAGTCTAGAAAAACACGATTGTGAAAGAGACACGTTGCTACAACTGAAAGATTAGACTTCCTTGAGAGAGGTCTAAAAAAAAAAAAAAAAAAAACCTGAAAATGATAGAAGAGAAATTAATCTACCTTGAAAACCAACCTAACCTGAATGCAATTGGTGAGGCTTTATCTTTTAGCAAAGGTTCACAAACAACCATGGCGGGAGTTTTGGTCTTCCTGAAGAGAGACCCATAGTCTCCGCTTGGAACAGTCTATAAAGATATTTGGGCAGGTATATAACACATTTTCTCATGATGTTTTTATCTACCGTAATTGCTCAAAGACTTTATGATTTCTGCAGAAAATCAGAAGAGATTAAGAATTAATGCAAAATACGTATTACATACTACAGATATTATAAAAATATATTTTACTAATGTGTAGAAAATAAAAGGGATATAGAACTTGGTCCAAATTATCAGAAATTCAAATATGAATATGTGTAAGTAGGAAAAGTTGGAGTATCCAAAATAGATTCATTCAAAAGAGAGGTGTGGCTACTTGACCATATGTCTTTGTGTGGTATGGCAAACTATAAGTACATACAGTATATGCTAAATTAGTATTGAGTAATAAAGGTCGTGTGAAACCTATACTTGAACAGATTCGCTAGATGATGTCATAGGAATATCTGCAGGGACGAAACACCAATTCAATTCAATATAAAAATATATAAAATGCAGCTGATGTGAATGGAAGGCTCGGGCTCCAAGCCTCGTTCAAACACTGCGAAATATAGAGAGTATGTGAATTGGAAGAGGAGAAGAATTGCTGTCATTGGTGGTGCTAATGATGAAGATTTAAAGTCCAACTACCTTGATACCACCGTCTAGAACGAATGTTACATATGGCAATGATACTTTGCTATAGAGCTAGCCCACAAATACACTTAAGGTTACCTAAAAAAACATAACTAGCTTAGATTTAAAAATGGAGAGACGTTACTGATGCAGTTTAAAACTCAAGTGCTCTATAAGTTTCATATTAGATATAATCGGATGTTACAATTACAAGTAAATTATACTTAAAGTTCAAAACGTATAATCAAAAAATACGTTATTTCAGTTTTCCGTGATAGATCTCCAAGAGTCAGCAGTGAATAAAATTCTTAATTATATACATTTTACAATTAGTTCAATTTTAATTTTATAAAACAATGACACTTCTATCTCTGTTCTGTAAGATTTCATAAGTGTTTAAAAATTTAATTACTAATTCTGATAGTCGCCATATTGATGACGTCATAACACTTAAATCCAACGTGGGATTCTTTGGGACTTTAGTGAGGGGTACAGAAGAGGTAGTACTACATATTGCAACAGGTTTCGTCTTTTAATGTCCATATGTATGTCATATTTCAGTGTACTGTTAAATGAGTCCCTTCTACAACGCTTCTCTACGTTTTTTAAAGCCCAGTGTAAAAGTGAACTGTATTTAGTTTTACACTCAATAGAAAACATTACAATAAAACTAAACTGTATTTTTTAAACTTTTTCCAAAACGGTTCCAAATCACAGAAAAGTGTGACGAAGTAATGTGAATTTATATAATAATATAGTGAGAATTCACCAACTACTCAAGTCAGTTCTCTTATAAATTTTAAGTCACTGACAATGTATATTTGCAAACAATCTTACGTATGTAATGAGTACGACTATAAAATGATTGATTTATGATAATAAACTATCATATTTTTGTCATTGGCTAATTTTATTCCTTTGACCATAGTTAACATATCTGAAAATGCAACACACAATAACAAGATATTATTAAGAGTGTTATATGAAATATTTTTTCTCATTACATTTGAGAACTTTTCATAGGTTTGCATTCCTCGCATTTAGGAGGTATTCCATGTTCGTTGAGAGTCAAAATGCGAAACTTGACGGCGAACAGAAATTGTGTTTACTGTTAGACAGGAATAGCAACGAAGCTTTCAGATTTATGAACCATAACCACATCTAGAACTAGACATTAACCATAAACACGCTCAGAAATGACAAGGTTTTCATGTTTTCTGAACTATTACTTGGCTTCACGGTTAGTTCCATTACTAAGCAACACATTTCGTTCACGAGAAAAGAGAACAACAATGTAATATGATTATTGCATTTTCCATTCCTTGTTTTGCTTGAACGTGAGACAATCAGAATGTCTCATTCTGTTTTAAAATGAATGCTTGTTACGAATTCTGCCAGCACATTGATCCATATTTTTATGATGGATTTAGTAAAGTTTAAGATCGAAGGAAGTGGGTTTCACTAAAGAAATTATGGTAAGCTCGAAGTCAGAATTATTGGTGAGTTATTAAAAATATGCACAACAGCAAAGAAATTGCGTTTTCTGTGACGATCATGTAAAACATTCTTTATGCACGTTGAGAGGAAACAAAACGGAGATGCACTGTTGCTACTTATAGTACCAATAACCGAACTTCGTTCTCGAACTTATTTACCAAGCACCCCTTCGTCAAATCCTCCAAGCTACTTAATTCCTCTACAACACCCAAACAGAAAAAGAAATATAAAAGCTTTAGTCAAAGCCATGTTAACATAAAAAAAAATGGAAAAGATCTATAGAAGTTGTAACTAGGAGTGAGTTACTCCAAGAAACTCACGTGGTTACGCGGGTAATTCAAATAAGCAGTGAGAACGCGAATGGATTCGAGGCCTCTCAAACCGCTCATTCTCAGTGGTGTTTTATTCACTCTGATAATGTCAATATCGGTATAGTACCTTCAGTGTTAACTTTGTCATATCAAGGAAGAGTGCTTACCACGTAGCTGATGCTTTAGTTCATAACTGTAAATTAAATTCTAAAAAGTATTCTGATCTCTGTTTCCTGATTATAAGTATTTTTAAATTGTTTCGGGAAAAAATATTTTCAGTTACTAAAAGTATTACATAATTACACGTATACACTCACACAAGTGGTAAGCATATACTACAATCATATAAAAAAAAATGCCACAACGCTACCGTTTATATTTTATTTCTATTTGAATGTTTCCCAGAAGTTAAATTATTTTACTGTTTATACTTTTATAAGTATACATTGGTATATAAATTTAAATATAAATAATTTCGTGGTTATTTAGTTTAAAATTGTTATGTATTGAAGTTAGCAGGTACTCATTTTGGTATGCGCTTGCATCATTATTTCCAGCGAATTATATCTGTTGTAGGTTTTAATTAGATAAATACAGACAGAATAGCTTTGTTTGTAAAATAGTAAATGTTTCACAAATTCTATAATACAGTAAAGTCCTTCCGTAAAAATCTGTAAGTCTCAGTCTATTCAGAATATGACCAAACCTTCCCAGTATCATTTTTATTACTTTTTATAAACTGCTTAATTTCTTGTTTTATTTTGAATGTTATTTATTTCTGTGTAATAGGAATATATCTCGCCGTGTCCCGAAATGTCTTCTCGTTTCTGAAAGTCTAGTATACTATTGAAATATACCAATTATCTCAAAACAGGACTTCATGGTTCCACAATTTACATGCTTATTCTGAACTGTTTGTAGTACCTACACAATATTTATTATATTTCTTTCGTTTGGTGCAAGACCTTTGAAAAATTTGTGTTTATATTTAGATTGAATACTATGTTTTATAGCGTAGTGACTGGAGGACTACTTCTTTATTAAATGTATTTTTCTTTAATATCCAAAACTTTTTTGACCAGTTTATAATTGAATATATAGTTAACTAGTTTTACATTGGGTTAATGTCGAAAATTATATTCAACATTAAGACTTTGTTTGAACATTAACGAAAGAGCTTTCGTTGTACAATCCTGACGATTTTAACAAAAATATTGACAAAATGCGAAGAAAAAAGTATTAGATATCTTTAAGAAACAGATTTCAAAACTACTAAGCAATGGCGTCATTTCAGTTCTTGCTTGAGGGGGCAAGATCATTTAGGAAAAGCTTAGTTATAACTATATCGTTCGGCCAAAGATTTCTCCAAGATTTTCAGTTTCGGGGGTATAACGTCAAAATTGGGAGGGTGTAAGTGGAGCTTTGCACGGTTTCTGTTCACTTTTCACCGTAAAAATATAAAAGTTTGGGGAACAGAGTCTTCCCCATTTGATGATTTGGGAAAGAGAATGCGGCAGAATCATTGCGCTTGATGCATCCTACCTATTTCCAAGAGTACTTTTCACTTTAAAATCTGAATATACATAATTCATATGCATTTACGTATTTTTCGCTGTTAATATGATATAGCTAAAAACTAGTGATGAGTAAAAGCAAGACCAAGACCATAGTAGTCTTGGTCTTGCACACCCAGTCTTGGTCTTGGTCTGGAATAGGTATCCCTGGTCTTGGTCTTGCTCGCCCAGTCTTGGTCTTGCTTGCAAGAGTCTTGCAAGTCTTGCTTTAAAGAAGTGTATATGTTTCATACGTAAAATTTACACCGGGCATAGGGAATAGTAAAAGCTATGCGTATCATTGCCTGCCTTAATGCGTCAATAACGGAAATATGTTTTTATGTATTGCTTATCTTCATGTAAGTGTACAGAATAGAAGTACAGAAGTTCAATTTCGCTTTAATTTGAACAACTTCATTAACATTTTATTATTTTACTTTTAGCTTACTTGCTGTTTTATGCACACAGCTATGTTTCGTAAGCTTTGACAGAATGCAATCATGGGTTATCGAAAATGATGTCCAAAATAATTTAGACATTGAAGTTCTTACCTTGTAACAATCCATAGAATTGTGCTATCTTTCTAGTCACTGTTCCAATTATTTACCATTCTCCGTGCTCCAGGTAAGTTCCAAAGGAAGACCAAACATACACGGATATTGTGCCTAACTAAAACTTACAACGGAACTCTTTTTGTGTTATTTTTGTCTGTGCGTGTTATTTTTGCTGTTCAGCGAGTTTTGACTTCGGATATGTTTCTGGACCTTATTTGAAGCATATAAATAGCGAAAATAACACGCATAGACTCGTACTATGTCATATATTTGTGTCCCGAATAAGTCGAGTCTTGTAATGTGAGCGACTTTTAAGCAGTAAAATCAACCTTCAAGGTGAAACTTTATATTAACTAAATGAGTTATCAGATGCATTTCCGTAGGTACTTTTACGTGTAGAACACAAATTTCACCATGAAAATGTTCACAAATTGATTTTTTTACAAACTCCAGTTTATGATAGAAAATGAACAAAATTCCATAGAAAGTAATGCCGTAAAGGAACAACAATACAACTGTGGGAAAGGGCGCCTAGGGATTAGAAATACATAAACAATAATGTTTTCTAATACCTTTTGGAGAGCCTGGGGCGCTTGCAATCGCTAAACTACTGATTGACTTCACGGTTATTTAATGCGGACATTTTAAATAATGCTGAATACATGTTTATTTTCAATTTGAATTTTTACTTTCATATCTACATTTTTTTCATCCCCTCTCCTCTTTGGTGTGTAATTCCGGAACAAAATTGCAACACTCTCGGTTCTCCTGCGCTCTCTTCGTTTACGTACATTTTCAATGCCCCTTACCATACAAACAGTATCATAACTTTATTACAAACTAAAATTATAATTAATAACAGTAAACATTTTTCAAAATATTTACCAAAATAAATTATCGTCTGCATGTCACATCTTATATTTGTTTCAAGGACCTTATTTAATATACACACTTAATATTATTTTTTTGAAAGTTAAATATTTTAAATAACTGTGGTAAGCACGAGAAAACACAACTGATTTGATTATTTTTTATAAATATTCGAAATTGAACTTTAAAAGGAACAATTAAACAATAATACTAATTATAGTGAATTAACAAGTTCTAAAAATGAAATAAAGCATAATGAATTGTCTTTTCAATCTAAACAGATTTCACTTTTTTTTATGTTTCATTAAAAAGTGATTCAATGAATTTCTTCTCCATCATTTCACGTTTTCGTTTTTTATTTAAAGATACATGTAAACAAATCAAGTCCATTATTATTATTTAGGTTCTTAAAGTTCAACAAACTAATTCTAATTTTACTTATAATTACAATATATTTATTACAAACTTTATAATTGTAATATTCCTTTTTTAAAGAACTAACTTTAAGAACGTAACGGAACCTTGAGGCCTTGCCGAGGTCGCCAAATTGCGAAACCGCTGGGCATCGAAACGATTTTGCTACGCATCCCCATGAGGTGCACTCGATTTTTTGCTCTGCTCGCTGCAGCGCTTCGCTTCTTTCTTAAAAACCGTGTAGTCGATCAGTGGTTTAGCGATTGCAAGCGTCATTAGAAACAATTTTTTTATGTATTTATAAAAAAAACACAGTTGTATTGTTGTTCCTTTACGGCATTACTTTCTATGGAATTTTGTTCATTTTCGATCATAAACTGAACTTTGTAAAAAATTCAGTTTGTGAACATTTGCATGGTGAAATTTGTGTTCTACACGTAAAAGTACCTACGGAAATGCATCTGACAACTCATTTAGTTAATAAAAATTTTCACCTTCAAGGTTGATTTTACTGCTTAAAAGTCGCTCACATTACACGACTCGACTTATTCGGGACACAAATATATGACAGAGTACGAGTCTATGCGTGTTATTTTCGCTATCTATATGCTTCAAATAAGGTCCAGAAACATGTCCGAAGTCAAAACTCGCTGAACAGTAAAAAGAGTTCCCTTGTTAGTGTTGTTTTCGTCTAAGAAGCACTCATGTACACAAACCCAGACAATTGACAGTAATGAAACTAGTCATGGCTCAAGCAAGCTCTGGCAGAAGTGTGATGGTAAGTATTATAACTCACAAATTTGAATTTGAACTTATATATGTCTAACAGGTATCTATAGCCTAAGGTTTGGGACAACAATTTGAAAATTAGCGACCAGGGCTTTGAGTTAAGGTACCATCTCAGCATTCTCCTGGTGGGACTGAGGAAAACTTTAGAAAACGGCCAGGATGGCCGGTCGCGGGATTCCATCAACGGGCCTTTCGAATGCGGCGCCAGCGTTGTACCAACTCGCCTACGGCCGCTCGGTAAAATTACTTACGAGTTTGTGGACCAATACTTTTCTGTTGAACAAATGTATCAAAGTAAACCTGCTGAATCTGAAGTATTTCTGTGCTCAATATAAGCCAACATGCCTGTTACCTCTAGCTTACTCTAAAGTAACTTTTGCATTGCATCCAAAACCACAGCCCACATCTAGTAATATTCCTCCCGACTTTATCTACAAGTGACAAAGAATTACCAAATGTACTGCAAAAATTGTTGTTTTATTCATACTTAATTCTCCGGTAGCATAACACATAAAACAGAACTCAGTTTTCAATAACACATATCAACAGACATTTTATAAAATCGACTAGTAGCTTAGAACAAACACAAAGACTTGGTTATACAAATCAGTAGAGACTCCGAACTGACCATAATCCACCTTTATCTGAATCAATAGTTCATACCACGACAAACTTAACATCAGAAAAGCCAGGACATCAGACTTCCTTTGGCTCTTTATCCAAATTATCCTTAAGGGGAATGTAAAGCCAAGATCTTTGACAAGAGATGGCAGCACTATCTCCGTATGTGTCTAATGTATTTTTATCGTTGCACGAAATTTCAATGCTGCTCCTACAAATTCAATCCTAAAGAGTTCAGACTTTCAGGGAAGAAAGTTCATAAGTAATTCAAGAGTTCTATCTATGCCGATTGTTCATTTTCTATCTTGTTCATTGTTGAAATCGTTTCATTGTTGTTATACCTATAACAATGAACAAGAACGAAAATGAAAAGTCGGCAAGGTAGAACTCTTGAATTACTTATGAACTTTCTTCCCTGAAAGTTAGAACTCTCTTGGGCTTGAATTTGTAGGAGCAGCATTGAAATTTCGTGCAACGATAAAGATATATTAGACATATACAGAGATAGTGCTGGCATCTTTTGTCGGAGATCTTGGCTTTACATGGCCCTTAACAGAAACTTTTTCCTTCTATTGTAAGTTTAGTGTACAGTGTAAGTTTAGTTTAGTATGCTACAGTAACACCGGTGTGATTCTCATGATCCACTCACACGGTTTGCACAACTGGGAACATCTACACTCCAGCGGTACTTTTACAAAGTCAAAGAAATTCAAGTGAATTATATAATGATTTCCTCTTCCTTTCCACGTTTTAAAAATATTCAAATAGTGATTGTGCAAGATTCTTGCAGGCTGGTCTTGGTCTTGCAGGTATGGTCTTTGTCTTGGTCTTGCATTAGTATGCCTGGTCTTGGTCTTGGTCTTGCATGCAAGACCAAGACCAAGACTCTTGTGCTCATTACCACTAAAAACAAGTAACACTCATATCTGACAAACAAAAAGTAAATTTTAATTAACTTTTTTTTAAATGTTATTTACAGCAGGTGGAAATCTCTAATGTATCAAAAAGTAACCTTGTTTACATTTAGAATTCATTAATAAGATCGTCAATAAGATCGCCGGACTGATATCCAGCGTTGTCATCGCCTGGGAGCCAAAAGACGGGATGGAAAAGGCCGAGCCATGGTTGTTCGCCTTGTCCCCTACTGGACTCAACACCTAGTGTTGCAGAGAAAGAAGCAATTGAAGGACACCGCCTCAAATATCGCGGAAAATCTCATGCAGCAGAATCTGCAGTTATTTCACCAGGTAAGAAACAGTGCACTATTTCAACGTGTTTGGATATCTGATGGCAACATTCGGGCACTGCACAACAAAGAAAAAGTGAAAATTGATAGTACTAACGATGTTAACAAATACCGGAAGTGAAATGTAAGCTAAAGTGGTTTCACACAGCTGATAATAAATTAATTGTAAATGAAACTCACTATCTTTACGGAATGACTCTTTATATAGACTTTAGCGTTTTAATACAACCTATTATATAAATATTATCATTTTGAAAGTCACTCATTGGGCTTATACTAGTAACACAATTCCTTTGTTTTTATTCTTCATACAGTATTACTTATATTTCCATATTGTTACCTGGTTATTTTTCCACCAATATAAAATGCATTTACTTATTTTCAAGGTAAATAGGATGGACGTACTTGATGTGCAGTGTTATTGACGAACATATATTTGGAAACCCCTGTCAGGTGGATAGTAGGTTAGAAAGAGGGCTCTTTCTCCTTGCTCCCGATGACGACAATAAATGTATTACTGCAAATATATACTGTATTACTGTAAAATGCTAACTGTAAATATTTCCCTCTCCCTCCCCCTTCGCTGTGGCATGGACCGCTCACCCCCGCTGTTGTAAACCGCGCTGTAAACAGGAAATTTCTTGCCAACTTGTACTCCCATATAGAAGACGTTCAGCTTCCAAACGACCTGGAAAACATAAATATGTGTCATATTAATATCAACCGTCAGAGAAACAAAATTGATGAAATTGCAGCTTCAAATATTTCATCAGTTTACTTACAACGCAATGACTGAAACGTGGCTTGATGAGACTATTCCGGATAGGCATGTAGAATTAGAAAGCTTTCAAATGTATAGATTTTACCGTACTTATGTAAACAAGAGAGTGGTATTGTTGTTTATGTTAAAAACAAAGAAGTAAAAAAATTAGATAGTATTTTCCAGACCTTTACATCATACCACGCATCGGTTCTTTTTGGAGTCATGAACCACGATGTTCTTATGGCATCTTCAACAGATAGAAACTTTTTTTGAAACAATGGAATCTACAGTATATAAACAACTCATTTCCCTTCCTACACACATTACAAATACAAGTGAAAGTCTTGTTGATCATATTTTCAATAATAAACATGAAAATCATTGCAAATCTGCTGCCGTGCTTCATGACATGAGTGATCATTTTATGATATACACGTCAATTAGTTTAAAACACCAAAAAATATCTAGGATTTTTTAGCTCATTCAAGAACTTTCAGAACAACATTTTCTCAATTATTGTTCTTATTTGCCGTTTCATAATGTATTAACGATACCAGATCTGAATGATAAAGCAAAACATTTGCAGTGGTTAATAGCTGAGGCCCTTGATGTTTTGCACCTATAAAAAAAATCGCGTCAGGAATAAAAAAAACGAAAACAGAGTTCCTAAGACAAAGTTTTTCCTTCAACATATATATTCGAAAAAATATGCAGGGCTCTTAACATACAATATGAAAAAACAACCCATTGTTTCTCTTGAAATTGATGATGAGTCTATTTCGAAACCAGACCAAATCTCAAATGTTCTGGATGTTTATTTTGCCATTATCGGCAACACTATTTCAAGTATACTATATAGTGATCAAGCTATGAATAATTCCAATACCGTCGAGAAAAATGAAAATAATAAACCATTTCGCGGGTCTCAATTCCATTTTAGTCAAGTTTGTAATGATTATGTTCTAAAAATGTTATTGAAGCTTGATATTATTAAATGTCTGGATTTTGTTGGTATAAGCAATCGTATTTTGAAACTGTTTGCACCATGGATTGCTGAACCTTTAGCTCACTTAATTAATTCCTCAATCGATGAATGTAGATTCCCTGAAATATGGAAACATGCAATGATCACACCCGTATTCGAAGGTGGTGCTGCAAATATAATAAATAACTATAGACCAATCTCAATAACTTCTTTTCTAAGTCGGGTTCTAGAGAAAGTGATATATATTCAAATTGAACAATATGTCCGTAGTAGAAATTCTATTAATAATAGACAGTTTGTATTTAGACAAAACCGTTCCACGGAATTACATTTACATGAACTGGTTAACTGGCGTAAAATTCTAGACCGTAAAGGTAAACAATTTATAGCTATTGTATCCCTAGATGTAAGCAAAGCATTTGATACTGTTCAACCCAAGTTATTAGTACAGAAATTGCACACTCAGTGTAATTTTTCAATCTTTGCTTGTAATTGGGTTGAAAACTTTCTGAGCAATAGAAGCCTTAGTACCAAAGTGGGCAACTCAACTTCGGATAAACTAAATATCTCCCTTGGTGTACCACAAGGATCTATACTTGGATCCAAACTTTTCAACATATTTATTAATGACATTGCATATAACAACTTCGACCTATATGCAGATCATTGCATTCTATATGAGTCATCAGATAATTTGGACGAAATAATAACAAAGATTGAGAAGAAAATTCCTCTAAAATCCAAAACGCAAGTGTTAATACTTTCCTCTGAAAATACTTAGAAACTTCTAACTAAAAAACGTATTAGAATAGGAAAAGCAGATATTTACCCTAGTTCATATATGAAATACTTTGGTGTATAGCTTGAGAGCGACCTATCATTCTCTTATCATGCTTTGAAATCCTGTGCAGGCAATGCATATAAAATTAAGCAGTTTTATAACGTATGTAAATTTATACCTGGTGATTGCAAGTTATTATTCTATAAAACGTTTATTAGACCATCACTTGACTACTGTTCATCTGTTCTATACGGAACAAATTGATACAATGTCTGCAAATTAGAAAGAATGCAAAATTGGGCTATCAGAATAATGAATAACGCTAGACATCTAAGTTCCCTTGCAGGTAGAACTAAATTTCGTTTATCTACAATTAAATCAAGACAAAATTATATTTTTCTGTTAAGAATTCACCAGACAATTCATACTGAAAACTACATTCTAACAAACAAAATAGTGCTTCAAATAACTTGCAGCATACCAGTATGAGATCCAATAACACCTGCAGTATACGCGTACCCAAAAGTAATAAAGAAAAATATGGCTGCAAAACGTTGTGTGCCGATTAGAAAGTAGGGTCTAAAATCAACTACCATCCAGCTGCAGAACGCAGAGAAGGCTGGCCGTATTTTAAAATAAATTGATGGAAATGGAATACGAATAATAATGCTGCACTTCAACTACGTCCTCCCATAATCCATAAACTTATATCTTTTTCTAATGATACGATATCTTTGTATTATGATTAATTGTAGGGCATAAAGCTGATGTTTTTCTGTAATATAATGATGACAATCCAATGAAGAGAAACTTAAATGTTATCCTACTGAAAGAAACTAAATGAAATTAAATATAATTTTTCTTAACCTCTCTTAGCTCCACAGCCAAATCATTAACGAGGAGGTTTTATCATCGGAAATTAATGATTGGTGGTAGTTTTTCAATCTTTTAGAACACAAAACTTTTATTTGTTAGAGGCAGTAGTGATTGGCAATGTGACAGAATGTTCCCAATGACGAGATAAAAATAAATAGCCGATTATAGCAGCCTTCTATACCTTGGACATATCATATTGAGCTCAGTGAAAGTTATTAAATAGCTCGGAGATTATAAACAAACAGGGTATCAAATTACACCTTCCTGGTCGTTAAAATCGGGGCGTTTATACAGTTAGGGACCTCCTTGGACTTTCCTATCCCCAATAGGAAGTATTTCCTCCACCTGGTGTGAAAACTTCGGTGGTACATTCAAATTGAAGAAAAAAAACTTAATATTTTGATTTCCATGGGAATATGATAAATTCGGAATAGCTAAATATTGTTTGCTATGGATTTAAATACACAGTAATAACTGAGTATAGTACAATACTGTTGAATTAGATGAAAATCCAAAGATATGAATTACTATTATTGATTTCAAAATCTTGTAATAGCATTGAGTGCTTTTGCTATATAAAAGATTTTTTAATTATTGATAAAATATTTCGTTTTAATATTTTAGGATATAGAAAGAAAATTAAATCTTTCTTTTCCAGGCCGAGACCAAGTGTGTTATGAAACTTTTCTTGTCATGGACTTGGGGGATTGTGAGCCAATCTTTGGGGATAAAGAAACAAAAGAATGGTTTGTTTCGAAGCTACTGGGGAAAATAAAGGAGAAGAAATAGGTGTTTGGTACCGTCTTATAAACAGGGAAGTTGCGTCGGAAAAAATATAAATAATTAATAGCTTAACTTAAAGAATAGCATTTGACGAACATATGTTATTACTAACTGGGAGGTCGTAGAAGAAAGTTATGACGAAAAACTGGAGCAAAAATACCTGTTAAAACGAAGAAATATGTACAAAAAAGTTAATATTTACAATCACTGGATTTTGTACCTTTTGTAAGAAAAACATAAGCTTTTCTTTATTGTGGAAATGTCTATGCAAAACGGAAGAGCAGAGAAGAGTGTAATAATGGCTTATGACTTTGGTCGCGGCAGACACCCACGGAGTCCGGATAGAATTTTGTGTAGTTGAAAGAGAAGAGTTTAAGTTAAAGACACAATATCGACTTTGATATGGTATATAAAGTGAAAGAGTTACTTTCGTCTGAATATTTTACAAGAATTTGTAAAAAATATTGTTTAAGGAATGCATGCGTATAGAGAGAAAGAAACAGCTATAGTTTTAATGTAAGACAAAATTCCTACTTTTATGTGCTATAAGAACTGAAACTGACGGTGAAGTTTCAATTTTACGTTTTGTTTTACTATTCTAAAATAATTTTAAAGGGAATTAAAGTATATTTTTATTGAATTTATGTGTATACAGGAAAATAGTATTTGAAGTGTACGTCAAGTGTACTCTTATTGTGATATGTTTACATTTTGTGTATATTATGGAAATAAGCTCAGAATGTGTTTTCGCGTTGCTTGTGAGTTATTTACTCGGACCGTAAGAAATTTTTAATTTTATTTATGGCTCTCAGGCATCAATCTGGGATAGGGGATGACTCGGAAAGGTACCGGCGTGCTACAATGCAGTTGGCCTATCTTAAAGATACAATTTGCTTGGTGCGACTAAGTTTTTTTAATTTAACAGAAATATGGCGTGCGATTTAAACATGGATGGCCGTCCAGGCTATGCCAACATACTACTATAAAAATTTTCGTATTTTACTTATTACTTATAGGTTCAGGAAGAGATGGGGTAGGAGAAAGGATGTTGTAAAGCAGTTGGCGGACTACAATATATCTGGCCTGTGTTGTTGCGTGTGACTAAAGAAGTTCTCAGTAACAATGGTCGCCGTTGAAACCGAACCTAGGGCCTTCCGAATACGAAGCAAATGCACTAGTATAAGGAATTTGTTGTGAAATGCCATTAATTTGGATGATCGGTCTCAAGTCTTTTGAGGACAAACGTCTGCTTTATTTTTATAATATTTACTCGTTAATAACTTGAACTAGGTGATTACAACAAATATCCTATGAAATGACCATACTTAAAAGACTTGGTGAAGGGGGTACTGGCGCCCTCTCTCCTAAAAACATCGAAAGACCATTTGAATGAAGGATAGGTTATTAAATTTTACATTAAGGAGTTAGTAAGAAAAGGCGGCCATAGGATGTCTCGGTACCCACTGCTGGACTCTCCACGTACAACATGCGAAGCTGACTAGTACATACAAAATGAATTGAAGTAAAAATAGTGCTTGTGCAATGTTGTATTACATGATTCGGAGCACCTCATTGCCCAGAGGAACGGTGCTAAAAATAGTCTATTTTAATAGCAAGAACGTGAGAGTTATTATGTTGAAGAGGATATAAACATAATTATGTCAGTGCTGTACTGTGCCTGTGAAGCGCCCCACGAACGTTTAAGGCGCAAGGACGCCACTAAGCAATGAAAATACTAGCTTTCTTAATGTTAAGAACTAGAGGATCGTGAGAGATTTTATGTAGAATGGGATATAAACAGCATTATGTCAGTACTTTGCTTGTAAAGCGCACCTTTGGGCGTTAAGGGCCCCAGGGGCGCCTTGAAATATTGTTTATGCTGGCTTAATTAATGGTAGTTTTTATGTGGAAGAGGATATAAACAGTATTATTCCAGTACTTAATTGTGCTTGTAAAGGCTACTATAAAATTTTAATGCTAGGCACTTGAGAAGAAGATATAAACGAAATTATGTCAGTTCTGTACTATGCATGTGAAGCACCCCGCGAGAGTCTAAGGCTCAAGGACGTCACTAAGTAATGAAAATACTAGCTTCTTTAATGGTAGAAACTAGAGGATCGTGAGAGTTTTTGTGTGGAAGAGGAGGTAAAAAGCATTATGTCAGTACTGTACTTTGCTTATAAAGCTCACCTGCGGGCGTTCAGGGCTCCAGGTGTGCCACTGAACATTGGTTATGCTGACTTATTTAATGATATTTTTATGTGGAAGAGGAAATAAACCAGTATTATACAAGCACTGTATTGTTCTTGTGAAGCGCTCCTCAAGGCGCCACAAACAAAGAAAATTATTAATTTTTAATGGTAGGAACTATATAAACGTAAGAGTTTTTATGTAAGATACAATATGAAGCAGCATTATATCAGTACTGTACTGTGCTTTTAAAGCGCACCTTCGAGCACCAAGGGCACCACTAAGCAATGGTAATGCTAGCTGATAATTACAGGGATTAAACGAACCCGTCTTTTATATGAGGTTAAGTAAGAAAAATCATTAAGAAACTATTGTTCCGGGGGTTGTCAATGACCTCCAGCGTAAGGGTAGTGAGTATACAAATGTAAGGGTACCTACATGAAGGCGAATATAAACAGTACCATGTCCGTACTATAGTGTGGTTCGCAACCACTCTCGTGGCCGTACGCGGTCGTCTTACAGTACGTAATAATTGAAAATATTGATTTTTAACCATATGTTCTGGAGAAACGTGATCAAAGCCAAATGAGAAAAATTAATATACAACATGAGTTTAATACTGTGTTGAGGTAATCATGCGTCTCTTGGGCCCTACAGAACCATGTCAAGAACCTTAAACAATGAAGAAATTATTTTTTACCACAAGAGTTAAAGAAATGCGATCAATGCCAAATTTGAGAGAATAGAACACAATATTACAATATTAAGGCATTCGTATACAGCCACGCTCAAGCCACTCGGCAACATAAATATGGCACCAAAACGTGAAAATCAGTTAAGATTTGAAGCTTTTAGTAATAGCGGGAATTTAATCTAAAGTGATAGGGAATACCAAATACAATAGTTGAGTACTCTACCTGGACACCTAACGCCATGTAAGCCGTTAACATCAACGAAGATTTGCAGTTTTTCAAATGACGGGAAAATGTTGGCAAGGGATAGGGAATACAAAATTACATTATTTGACTATTCTACTTCAACTCCTAAAGCTTTGTGGGACGTTAGAGATGGCTCTCAAACATGAAACTAGCAAGTTTTCAAAGAGACTCGAGATGTATACAATTATGAAGGGAAAATTAGAGAATCATCAATCAGGGTAATTAACATCCTCCCCCATCCTCCGCTCATCCCTAACACATTAGTTTTCAAACCTAGACAATACCACACATAGCAAGGAATATTTCCACAAGCAAAAGAACATATTTTCCTAACTTTCCAAAAGGTTTTTATTTCCTAAAAGTTGCCATGTTTATCATGTAAATGTACTCAAAATCTTTCTGGAAAATAATGTCTAAAGACGTTTTAGAAATGTCTGATTGCTGAATTATTTGTGGTTGAATATCCTTCAGGATATGGAAAAGCAATGCAAGTTGAATGACAATCCTCAAAATTTCGAATCCATTGCTTTTCCTGGTTAATGAAGATTATTAATCATAAAAAGCAAAATTAACATTTTAAATTTTTTAATCCATTTATCTATCGCAGTCAGTTACTTTTGTAAAGAATCTGTAAAGTTTCAACTTGTAATTATTAAAAATCCATAAAAAATAATATTTTAATCTTTTGTTCTTTTCAAGTAATTACATAAAAGAATATAATTTTAAAATGCTGAAATCACTTGAGTGATGCAAGTAATTATTGAAAAGTTTAAGTTTGAAAGAATTGTACTTTTACAAATTAGTGACATGATTCTCAATGTGATAGCCATTTTTGGTTTCAAACTCAAAATAATTTTCATATTTGTCAGAGAATTCATTGAGTATTTTATTGGTGTTTGAGAAAATGTTCCACTGGTGCCCATCGGTTGTGAATATATTGCACTGAGTGTTTTGCTTACTCATTGAATTTACCAAGAATATGTAAGTATATTTTTTATTTCAAGTTACAATCTTCAGAAAAAGTTTAAAGAAAACAAATGAAAAATAATTTTTTGCATTTGATATTTAATTTTAATATATAGAAAAATGTTTTAAGATAAATTCAAAAAGTATTTTTGCATTCCGAATTTCATTCTTAACATACAGAATAAAGTATTTTCTTTTTAAGTTGCGGAAAAGAATTTGGAAAAGAAAATCGAAAAAGAAATTTACATTTCATATTTAAATTTTAACATAATAATAAATATTTCTAACTTGCAAAGAACAGCAAGTGGGAAAACACGACTTGTTCATTTTTATTAAAAAACCTGAGTTATCATAAAAACAATAAAAGCTTTTGTCATTCGTTTCTGAAACATATGATCCAAAATATTTTTATGTTTGCTTCAGATTGAATATCATTGTATTCACTGTTAACTTTGTGTTGGTATGCAACACGAGAAATCAGTGTAAGTTAACTTTTAAGTAGTGATTCACTTCGCATTGTTTCGGAAACGTATCTCCTTTTTTCATACTCAAGAAAAATCGGACTTGGTAAATTTGTGGTAAGTTTTGTTTAAAAAAACTTGTTTTTTCCAAAATTGGCCAAAACTTTTCTGTTGCAAAAATTTAATTTGTTAGTATTCTGAAAAATTGTTTCTACTGTTAATTTCATTCTTGAGAAAAAAAATATCAGATTCTAAAAATATTATTTAAAAAAATTGTCTTTGTTTAATTACTTTTCTTTCTAACTTGTTTTGAAAGTCCCTTTTGAATATTATACCTATTTCTTCTTCTTAACTTGTTTATAACTTTTCTGAAAAAATGTTTCTAATATTATACCTAAGAAACTTTCATATTTCATACTTGGGAAAAATTCTATAACATTTTAAAAATTATTTGTGTTATACATAAGGAAAAATTTCTCATTAAAATAAACTTGTTTCATACTCAAGAAAAGTTTCTCTGAAAAAGTAAAATTATTTTCATACTTAAAAATTTCTTTTTCTAAAATTTCTAAATATAACTTTCTAAAAAGTAATTTCATACTTGAAAAAATTGATTTTCATATTTAATATGATGTTTATTCCATCTTTTCAGTGCATCAAGAATACTCAAAATGTAAGCACACACGATTTTTGGCTCATTAGACGCACGTATCTTTTTTGCAGAAAAATGACGACCATTGAACAAATATTTGCCTCCTATGAAGAAAAGTATTGCGTGCGTAGCAGTGGCTTTGCTACTTGCAGGCTGAAGCCTACCGTCGAGCGGATGATTTTGTGATTAGAATGATTATTCGTTACTATGTAGAGCTGTGTATGGATCGTGTTGTGGAAATGTTGCTGTAATGTAGACATTCTTGATTTGTTCAGCACAGTACGCTATAAATTTGAGAGTGAAACTCTGGTACTGCGTATGGGATTTGATTACTTATTTGACAGAGGTATGATTGCTCACAACCGTATTAATTCGTAAGTTTTGTATTAATTATTTGGATAAAGGGATGGTGATTTCTTTACGCTAGGCTGGGATAGTTTCCAGTGCTTCCTGTCCTTCCTGCCGGTGAACATATCTTCCATGGTAGTACTTCTCGTATTAGTGTAGGGCTTACAAAAAGCAGCAAAATCAAGTGACCTTTCAATTTTCCCCAGTAGCTCCTTGAAATGAGGTACAAGTTGCTAGTGCTATTCCTAATCCCCAGTAGCTCGTGCAAACTTTTATGGAAAGCTTTGCAGTCAATATCGAAGTGAATCGCATTGTACACGAAGTGGCTAATAGCATGTTTGAGGATATTCCTTCTCCTAAGAGTAAAGTCACCAAACGTGCTGGTCTTTGAAGACAAGAAGGTGTCGAGAATAATATTATTCCTCAATATGCCGTTGTAGGTGCCTATTCCTTTAATGTTAACGGAAGTATAAATGCCTTTCAGAATATTGAAGAGGTAGAGGCTATGTCGGTGGATGATATTTCCCTCGATCCAATTAATGTTGAAACCGAGATTGATAAATGATCTGATTAATAACCATAATGATTTAATTAACGATGATGACGAGGAATTGAATAATATTACTCTTCATAACTAATTTAGATGATCAGATGATGGAGCATATGATTAATGATATTGTCGTTCAGTTGCAGTATTGTGCACCTCCCGGCTACAACTGATGCGGTACCGGAAACAAGGTGCCAGTACGGGGGTAATGATAGTAGTAATAGTGATGCTAGTAGTAGTACAATTTTCTTTACTAGTAATAATAACTATAAAATTCTAGCCAGACGCAAATGTATGTATCCTCATTTTTCTATGGAGTAGAGTAGTCGCAGTGCAACCATAGAATTTAAATGTCAATGATGTAGTGACGTATCTTCAATCTCTCCTACTTTGCGCTGGATAATATTATCCGGGACGTTGAACCCGAGGCGTACTTTAATTTAACTATCGATAGTAAGAATTAGACGGTCAATAGGCTATTCTACGTCGCGTGGAGAAGACGAAATAAACTAACAGAAGATGTAATTTTATGCTACACTGAAAATGTTATTCAGAGTAATGAAACCTTTCTTTTAGACAAGGTCAGCATAAAATTGCATTTTTCTTTATCCTCGCAAAGGAGAGAGAAAGTAATCAAACGGCAGGACAAAAATATTGGAAAAGACTGGTTTCCACGAGATGTAAATCATCTCGCCTCCTGCAAACCTCTACTGTCTGCCACGGTGTTTGGTCTTAGCCAGAGCAAAAGCTGAAAGTCAAAACCATTAATTGTATGATCTTCAAAACTTGAAGAAGCGTCCACTGGCATGATCAACGAGGATAAAACTCTGTGTGTTTCAGCGGGGGTTGATGTTGACATGCTGACAGGATGTACTGCTGATGAAATCAATCGATTCCAGACGCATTTATTTCCACGGTATAGAATAGTAGTATATGGAAGGCATTCACTGACACGGGAGTCAAATATTCGTTTACAGGTCCACAAGAGCCAAAACAACGTTATATACATTATGACAACCAGCATTTTAGTTCAATTTCATGTATCAGCTCATATTTGCGAGTGGAAGATTATGGTGCCATGTGCTTGGTGTGTTATATCAGTAATTAAGAATACAATCAATGCCAATTCAAGTGTGCGTACCGTGGACTTTGTCAAATGTTTTCAGACTAGCAAAAAGGCCGATTCCCATGCTCCGATTACCTTCCTTTAAGTACTTTTCAAATCATAAAAAGGTACTTAAAACTGGAATGACCGTATTCTACAAGTGAAACAATGAACGACTTGTCGTGCCATCGTTGATATGCGTACAAGAAAGAATAAGAAACAGTAACATCTATGTAGGTACCCCTACTCTCGGCAGTGAGTAAAGTACTTATGCCAGAACATTAATGTTATGTGAGGAAATTGAAAACTGAACACTTTAAACATTACGTGTATATTGCCTTTGATGTAGAAACTAAGCTTCTTGGTCCGAACACGAAGGGCGAGCGCGAACATGTAGTCAAAATCGCATTTGCAACGCATAGATGTCATGATTGTAAAGACAGAGATTCGAGGGCCACATGCATGGTTTGTGGAGACACGGAAATTGGGTGTATTCGTGATATCAACTTTAAAACAATTAAAGAGTTTATGAGCCATTTAAAGGAACGCCCTTCATCTGAGAAGATCATGCTGCTGTCCCATAATGGTTATAGGTAAGACATGATTCTGGAGACCAAGATTTTTTGGTGAACCAAGCTTTTAGAAAAAAATAAAAAAAATATCGAGCAAGGACTATACATAATAGAAATGGTTCAGGGTAGCAGAAAAATCACCTTCCGGGACACCTTTCTGTATATAGGTGTTAAATTAGAGAACCCCACGAAAAATTTTGGTTTAGAAAATAACCTGAAGAAAGGGAGTTTCCGTATCTCTTTAATGTGCCTTTGAATCAGGGTCATGTTGATTTTATCCTCGATTTCCAGTACTATGACCCAGACAGTCGAAATGCAGAAGTATACAATGCGTTGAAACAATGGCATGACAAATGATTTAAAGGAAAGTATAAATTCAGCATACAAAGACAATTGTTAGAATGCTTTACGAACGACGTAAAGATTCTGGCAAGTGCAGCAATGAAGTTTTCTAATACCATCGAGGAACGTACGGAAGTCCTTCAAAAATCGCAAGTGTATTGTACTCTTTACATACAGGAAGATACAATTGGAATCTTAACTACATGTGGATATGAATATAAAGACCACCACAGTAAAAAACTTATGAGTGGTTAACTTATATGTCCCACATTCGAGAGGGAAATTCGCTATGCAGCAAATTGTGGCAGGAATAGAATTGGAAAATATAAGGTAGATGGCTATGAAGAAGAAACACAAACAGCGCAAGAGTTCGAAGGGTGCTACCGTCATGCATGCAATATTTGATATAAATATCTCAGGCTCAAGGCAATCGAAGCCGGGGAGAGCTTGGAGCAAAAGTATAACCGGACAACGGAAAAGATTGCATATTTGGAAAAAGCAATAAAGTTATTGCGACGTGCGTGTGTATGTGAGACAAAGAAGTGGAAGACGATAAAAGAATCCACGACTTTATCAAGATATACTGTGTAACTTTGTATGTAGGTCTTAGTCTGAAGAATGCATTCAAGTGCGGCAGGTCAGGATGTTTCAGCTCGTACAAATGTAGTGACGACGAAAGAGTTCTTACTATGACGGGACTTCAATTTACCCTTGGGTAACGGCACAAAAACATTAGATGGTTGGAATGCCCAAAGTGTACGCAGCAAGGATTATTTTCCGGATTTAAAAATATTTAGGGTCATTGAAGAGAATGATATCAGGGAGTTTAATCACGTCACGGAACAACGAATGCTTATTGGAACGTTCTGTACGGCTGAGCTTCAAAAAGCATTGAACAAAAATATAACGTTATTAAAGACATGAAGTGTGTTATTTTGAGATGAGATGTGAACTATTTAAAGATTATGAAAGAAGTATTTGACGATAAAACAAGAACAAGTGGTTTCCCGGCGGAGTCCGAAACTGAAGAGCAAAAACGAGAGTATATGTAGAAATATGAAGAACATGAATATATCACGATGGAATATGAGAATATTAGCTATGATCGGAGTTTGAGGTAAAATTTGTAAAATTTTCCTGAAATTTTTACTCGGCAAATTGGGTCAAAGAACTGATCTCACTCACAGACATTTGTGTGTCTCCTGTTGTCCCTCAGCACGAGGCATCGTCAATTGTTCCGATCTGACATGAGGACCTCATCGTGACATAAAGGTGTTGAGAAAGAAAACGCGCCGCTCCTTTTTTCAAACGTTTAGCTTGCCGTTTTCATACCGTCATGGGCTCGACTGCAGTTATATAAACTGATTGAAAAGTGGGCCATGATAGACTTCTATACGTAGACACTGAAAGAATTATGTTTATTCAAAATAAATATTACAAGCCTCCGCTTGGAAAATTATTTCGGTCAATTTACATTTGAAGTTGAAGCAGGGTGGGAAATCAATTGGTTTATTGGTTTAGACCTTAAAAATTATGCATATAGAAAACGAGAAATTAGTAGGGAGAAGGTGATAGACGTCATGAAAATTCGACGAGTTCCATTGGAATATTGGGCGTTAAAGAGTATTAATCTTTACTTGTTTTATGATTAGGTCATGGAGAATCTAAAAGGAAAGTCATTTTCTCCCAAATAATATCTACAGGAAGACGGTTTTTGTCATTGTGTTCCGTCCATAGTCTAAAACACACCAAATGACGAACAAGGGAAGACGAATTATGCAGTACTTAGCGAAAACGGACTTTACGACACTCACTTATGGTTATCGTAATATGTAAGTGTGTATGTGTGTATATATGTAAATATGTTTGTATGTATGTGTATATGCATGGGTGTATATATGTAAATAGGTATGGAAGCTGGGATCGTGTTCATGACGGTATGCAAAGTTAATTTTTGTTGTCATGGGAGCAGTAGATGTCCATTTGAAAACCCTTGTTCGTTTCTGATTGGGGGACCATCTCGTGCTGGTAAATCCTGCTTTGTTAGTCGGTCATTTCAGCACCGTAACATAGTGTTTTTTTTTAATTTATTGAAATCGTTTAGTGCTATGGATGGCGTTACCAAACATACCTGAACCAAATTTCAAATTTCACCATGGAATCCCAGATATGGAAAAATATGAAATCCAACCTGATTCACTATTAATTCTAGATGGTTTAAGAGCAAAATCGATTGTGATGTCGCCAAACCGTTGACAAAGTATGTTGTAGAGATATTTGAAAAAGTTACAACGATATCCCATACTTGTATTCTCTTCGATCTCACACAAACCCCAGATATGCTGTATATCCGCACAATTATATTTCCAGATGAAACCATGCATGTGTACACTAATGCACCAGTGGACATGAATACACCAATTACTCTCAGTCGGTAACAGGATGTCGAGTTGCAGCATTACTCTTAAACGCTGCATTTTTTGTGAAAGTGCAGACAGAAAAACGAAAATTATTATTACAAAAAGCATCAGGATGTGTGATTCGCAATGTAGCACAAGTGACTAAAATACAATAGAAAGATATATCCCGCTTCCTCCTCGTCAGAAGCTACGACCACGTCGTCATAAAAGACGCTTCGTGCTCTCGCTCTTGCAAAATCCTGACGTAAAAGCAAGCTCAAACAATTAAGTCAAAATCATGGTGCACTTTTACCATTATTATTAGCCCCCGTATTAGGTGCAGTTGCAGACAGTTACCGGTAGTATGACTACTTCACGGTTTCACACAGTGACACCCGTTGCTGAACATTCGCTCAAATGATTTCATTTGTTAAAAACTGTGAATCCCATCAGTCACGTTTAGACAAGGTCATGCAGGATATATTAAATCGCACTCATATGAAAACAAGAAAAATGGAAATTGTACCTACAAGCATTGCATCCGTACTTGGAACATACCACACAAACACATAAACCAATAGCTGTACCTCTTATAGACTAGGTTTCGACAGCGGAACCAGCAAGTCAATCTTCCCCATCATTTTAATTTCTTCTTGATTTTGTCTGGAAACACTAAATCGAAAGACTGGATTTTTATTAAATATCATGAATGTATCAAATCGCATCAGTTGAGATCTAACGGGTGTAGTAAACATAAACAATAATCTCCTTGATTTGATCATTATTGATTTTGTCAATGAAGTGGTGAGAAAGCATGCACCACGAAATCCGGTAGGCATGTAAGTATTCAAACTATTGCTTTGCGAAATTAATATCCCGAAAGAATCAATGTTCAATTTGGTGCAGGTATTTTATAGAAATCTAAGTTAAAGAAGCCTAAAGCAAAGAAACGTAAATTTTTTAAAAATATTTTCAAGCATTATAGAGAATTTGTTTTAAATCATCAATTTACGTAGAAAATATTACAGATATCAAAATCCAGTGTCTCTGCGAAGTATTTCCAAACTACGAGAGAAAACAAAATTGTAAACAAAAAACATTTAAAAATAGTTAGCGTCACAAGGAGCATATACTTTGCATGGGCCTGTTCGCAAAACTTTGCTCGGAAACAGTACTCTGTAAGTGGTCCTCATGAATAAATTTAAATTGAATTGGAGGATAAGCAAAGTGTGGCAAAGTATAATGATGGGTACAGATACATTTTACTTTTTTCGCCATTGATGTGTTTTCCGATTATGCGACCTGTCAAGAACAAAAGGATCCTGTTGTGGCTGAAGCCATCACAAAAATCTTGAAATCGATATATTTCCCTTTAGTCCATTGTCAAACTGATTTAGCAACTCAGTTTTACAATCGCCTTGTCAAACGTGTGTATGGAAAGTATCGTGTGAATCATTATTGTTCATTCGGAAATAAAAGCTGCACTTTTAGAGCGATTCATTCGTACCACGAAGCATAAAATATACAAGTAGTTTACGGCTGAAAATACGTATATTTACTTTGATCTATTGGATGATTTCGTGCACAGTTATAATCACACCATACATTTGACCATTAAATTGGCACCTGTAGACATTAATGATTCGAATGCGAATTCAGTCTGGCAAACCTTATATGGAAACTGAACGAAAACCAAGCCAAAATTTTAGTTGCTTGTTAGTCCTTGTTAGAAAATACAAACATAAACTCGAAAAGGGATACGTACAAAAATGGTCCCGATAAATCTTTATTAAAAACCAGTGTGTGAAAAGTTTTCAGTCACCTATAAAATCAGGCTGGAATGGTGATTCCATCAAAGTTATCTTTTATACTCCAGAAGTACAAAAACGCTTGTAGGTAAACAAAAAGGATAACCCTCTAGTGTGAGTAGTTGGGATTCCTTGATGATATTAATCCCGAGTTAGTTGATAATGAGAGTGATGATGTAATACCAATTGAAGGTCTTATGTTACATTATGATAGAACATGACATCAGGTCTTTATTAAGTATAGACGTTATCGTAGACAACTATGTGTAATTGGAATGACACATGGATTACAAAATATATTTGGGTTTAGTAATGATCCCAATGTAAGAACACGGGCCATTTACTTTTACTCCATGGGCCGCAGCAGACGTCCAATGATTCTCAGTGCCGTTACACCATATCCATGTAATTTGAAATATAATATTCCCTCACAAATTAATGTTTGTCTTGAAATTGACAAGATACATCTTAATATTTGTCAAATACTTCGAAAGATCTGTGTTCGCGAATATCAGTATTGTCAAATCCAATCCTTTGATCCTCCTCAGTATGTTAAAGTGGAAAAGAAATTTTTCGATTCGTTACATGTTGACTTAAAAGAAGAACGGTAGAAAATTATAATTTCAATTTGAAACGTCGAGCATTACACATTACCTTAAACAAAAAGGAGCTGCAGCATTGTGATTTCTGAAAGTACGGATGATAGTCTTTACATTACACTAAGTTCCAATGCTAACACTCACACTGCGCAAGTACTAGTACACAACTCCTAGCCCTTTGGTAATATTCTGAACCATCGTACTCACTTTAACTATCATCCTTGGATGGTTGAACTGGTTTTAAATTCATATTGCACTCACATGTGAAAATATTTCTGAAGGGGAAAATAGCTTTTGGTTTTACTTGGCCAATGGTACTAAGGTAAAGCTTAAAGTCACAGTACGAGATTATGTGAACATTCAACACTTGTTTGATAAACTTAATAAAATTACACCCATGATACAATGAACATTCCGTTTTCCCCGTCCTTCTATATTTTACAACATGTTTGTGTATATCAGATGAAATTATATATAAGGTTTTTTTTAATTTTAGCGCTACCGTTTTCGGTTACGTAGAAATATAGCATGAAATACTGAGAATTCAATCTCTTACGTCATACAACGAAAATCATCCTCTGATTGGTTTGACGTAATCAATTCGTACTATTTCCGTAGCTATATGCTTCTCTCTATGTTAGGTTCCTTATTCAGAAGTTTGAAGACCAAAAAACCAAAAAAGAAAGAACATTTACATCATTACTTAACAAAATAATTAAAGTACAAATCTGCAGAACACACTTCAATAAGTTAAAACACCAAAACATTTTTAATAACATTAATTGTTCGAAACAATGACAGGGGGCAGTCTTAATTTGTAATGCTCTTCTTATCGCAGGTGTATCACTTTTGATGTCTTTTGGCGCAGTTGGTTGGGGCATTCAACTTTAATTATTTATATTTTCACCTAAGGCTGTTCGAATCCTATCAAAGGCCGCGTTTTATTTTACAACACATAATGCAAAAGTAATTTCAATGTAAAAGTTCTAATTTACGTTTTTGTTTCTTACATGCTTGTATTATTATTTTTACAATGCCATTAAAACTATTCAATATATTCACTTACTACAAGTAGTATGTTAAATTGTTAGCAAATGGAAGTAACGAGTACTATTAATTCATGTGCTTTTAAGTTCTTGAAAAATGCTTGACTAGCATTCATTAAAAAGTATACGATTATCCAATGTAAAATCACAGATTTTATAACGAAAAAAATAAGTAATTCATTTTAAATACAAGTTCTAAAGAGAGTTATTAGAAGATATCTTTTTATTTAATCATGAAAGAAGAGATGCTATAAAATAGTGTTAAAGCTACCAAAATATATCAATATCTAAAAAAGTATTATAAGTAAAAATGATTTTTTCCAGGAATAAAACGAACTAAATGACGTGCTAAGGCATACAGAAACGCTATTCACCACTTATAGTATTTCTTTGGATCCATTTTTGCTATCTCATTTAAACAATACTAACAAATCAAATACCAAACCGTCTGTAATGACAAACAATCGGCAGACTGATTACGTGATAACATGTCGAGGACTGATTAAGCGCAAGGCTGACTGTTTTGAAGCCAAGTCTTTATTACTCTTGATAAATGCATCACAGAAGGAAAAGAAAACGTGTTCCGTAATCTACTTTAACTGAAGCATTTTTATTGCAATAAAATACTACTGGAAATATCCATTCATATATTCCAATACAGTCCATGTTACGGCAACCGATATGATTCAAGCCGTTCGTTTATCTCCCCTGCTGGGATTACAATAAGGATTCAAACCTAACATTAACATTTTAAATAAAGGAATCATGATCAACACAACCCTATTGGGGCAATGGCTATCCCCAGCAAGTATTTGAGTATAGTGATCTTATCCAAAATCAATATGTTGGTGATACAAAAGCACCACTACTTCGTATTGTTGCCATGACAGGTACAAATCATGGTAAAGTTCAAACCATTACATTTCAAAATGTTTATTACTTTCCACTATCCAAATTAAGTTTTAATACAATTGAAATCCTACTAAAGGATCATATAGGGCGAGGCCATTCGCATCTGGGACGTTGATGGTGACACTTCACTTTAAGGGTCTAAGGCAATGAAAGATAGAGCATACCGTGGACGAGGTATTCTCTTTTTCGCAGGACCCGCCTACCAGCGCGGCCATGGAGTAGGGAGTTTATTTCGAGGTCTTTTCCGTTTTTCCATGCCATTTATTAAACAATGAGCAAAAGCAGTTAGGCGTCTAGCCTTACAGAGACGAATCAAAGTTGCTGGGGATATGTTACAAAATCGTCCCCTTAAAGAATTCATCAATGAGCAGTAACGGCTTTAAAGACAAATGCGGCAAATAAAATTACTCGATTGCTTACTGGAAACGGTAGGAGATGGACACGTAAGAGAAGAGCTCCTTATCGTGTTGGTACACGTCGAAGAATAAACAAGATTAGTTATAATAAACCAAGAGATATCTTTAGTTAAATATAATATCGTTCCTTACACTCGGTAGTAAAGAGTGTTGTACCATCGAATTTGATTTAGTATATGTACCCATAAAATAAACCGACATTAAATCATCACGTATGGTTGAATATCGATCTATATCTACCTTAACATCAGAAGGATCCATTGAATTGCTTTATTCCCGGAGACACTGCAGAGTATATTCATCAATCATACCTCTACATCTACGTTCGCTGTAAGATTACCCGGCTTGATGGAACGAATCTTCATGTAGCAGTAGAAGGACCTCCAGTACTTGTTGCCGATGTCGTTGTACCAGTCAACAATTTCCTCCATTCTATGTTTAATTAAGTAGATGTTGCCCGAAACGATAAGCTGATTTCCTCTTCAAATTATGCATACCCTTATCGTGCGTATATCGAAACCATTCTCAATTATTAGGAGGATGCTACATCCACACATTATCCAGTGCGTTATGATACAAGAATACCGCAGGTCAATTTCATACTCTGGGAAATGCAGACATCGGATTTCAAAAACGTACCTATTATGTTGGTGGCAGTGCTCCCTTTGAAATGCTGGGACGCCTGCATACAGATATTGCAAAGCTCGACTGCATTCTCCCTAAGAAGGTTAATCTTCGAGTAAAATTATATCGTAGTAAAGATGTCTTTTTTCTCATGCTAGGACAAAATGATTAATTCAAAGTTTCTTTGGAAGAAGTTGTACGTCGAATGGATATATCAGCTGGTTTGACACTTCAATTAAATAGTTACATACTAAAAAATACAGCAAAATTACCATTGAACCGAGTTGAAACTCGTGTACATACCACTCCTCAAAATGTAACTTCCTACAACCTGGACAGTTTATTTCTGGATAATGTTCCTAAATGTCTTGACATTAGATTTGTTTCAAATACTGCATTAAATGGTCAATACAATCTCAATCCCTTCCATTTCCAGTACTTAATCTCAACAAGCTTCAGGTTCAAGTTCTAAATTTTATCCACCTACTCCCTTGACTCCAAATTTTGCTAATCATTTGTATCTTCAAGGTTATTACATCTCATTTTCCGGTACTGGCATTTTCCATCAAAATGTAGGTCATACCATTACTTATCATGATTCCCCACAAGGGTACACGCTGTATGCTTTTATTCTATCTCCTGCCAATACGCTTGATAATAGTACCTGGGATGTTGTTAAAGATTCTCCTGTAAACTTGAAAATTGGTTTCAGTGAACGGCTTCAACATTCAATTACCTTTATTGTCTATGCACAATTCGATTCCCTGATCCAGATCGATAAAGATCATAACACTTATATGATAATGCTATTTAAAATCATACCTTTGTGAAAAACATCAAATCTGTGACGTCTAGCACTTCTGTATAAGGTGGGAATAACATTGTACTTGCCTCATTAAATTCGTTGGTCACCATGAAAAGAAGTATTCTGCAGTTCACAACTTTCGACGGAGTTGGCGACAACCAGGATCTGGTAGTCAAGGAACTTGCCATTGTTGATCCCGATCAAAATACATCACAGTCCTGGATATTAAAGCAGCCATTTGCATTTACGGACTTACCCATAGCCTTCAGACATGCCAATGAATACATCACCACGCATACGATTTGACTTCACTGGGTTGATGGTGATACAGCATATAATGACCTTAAATCAATGTTAATGATTTATACATAAGCCAGTCCAGCGTTGTGTACGTATGGAGAAACACGCCAACATTTTCCGGAACGAATTCTTGGTCTACCTGTTATCTTTTTAGAAGATCTCGAGCGTCCTAAATATACAGATTTATGTTTTCCTGTGTCCTCGTGGGCACATCTACGCCACCAATTTGAAAAGTATTGCTGTGCAGTACGTGAAGCCAAATTTTATGCACAGTGCCTGAAATACCTAGACTTATCTCAATATATCCTTCCGCAACGTCGTCCTACATACATTCCAACACCCATTCCAGAGGCAGGTGTGGACTCATAATATAATAGAGAATTTTACACTACTATTTAATTTCGATGGTATTATGTGGTGACTATGCTATAGATGCTTTACTTGTGCAAATGAAACACCCAGTCGCATCAATTATAAACTTGAGTGCTTCGACTAGTGGCGGCAGTCATTGAGTGTGTGCATACGTTAATGAAAAAGGAATTGGCGACTATTTCGATAGTCTGGGAATTTCATTTCCCAGGCTTATTGGCAATTTCTCGCAAAGAAACTGTAAATATTATTATGTAAATACTATTCAGTACCAACATGAGCAGTCTGTTTCATGTAATCTATTTTGTACTGTATTAATTTACTTTAAAGTTCGTAACCAAAATGCATTGAATAAATTTCACAAAGCCAATCTAAAGCAATATGATCAACTGGTACTCAAGTATGTACATTAGAATCAAAGCGAGACATAAAAAATGTAAATATTTTTTTGCATCTATTATGTAGTAGAGTAGTTTATTTGTAATAAAACCCTTTACGTCTAATTTATTTGGGTTTCATATCATAAAATAAAAAAACACAATATCCTTCTGTATAGATATATTACTAACATGCAATTACAATTTTACAATTTAATTGTGGATATTCCAACCAGCACTTTTGATGCTTGTAATTTCATCCAAAATTGTAGTTCAATACAATTATGCAGTGCGAAAGAATACACTTGCACTGGCTGGTTGTAATTACGACTTGATATATTAAGTTTGAAATTTAATGTGCGTAAGGCAGAACATCCATGATCTTCAACGTTTACAAAATCTTCAATTGGAAAAGTTTCCGTAGCAAAGCCATATTTCCAGTATCTTTACAATAAAAGATGGAACTCATTTCACAACATTGCGACACAATATGACGGATGTGGGATATGGAATATACATTAAAAGTGTCTCACTGTAAACCATGCAAATTCTGAGTTAATCATTTCAGTTGACGCTGAGAGCCAACCACAAAATCAGAACTTTTACAAGGTAATTGTACATTGCAATGAAACAGTAAGCTTGCATCACAAGCAACGAAAGAAAATCATCTCATAATGTATTCATGAGCAGAAATCTTAAAGACTCGAAAATCCAGAATGTACTGCCTCGCACATAGCAAACAATAAAGAAGAGCATTCTGCTGTTCAAGAATAACAGGAATTAGTTGTGCAATACCTTATGAGTCTTTCACGAACTGATGATAAACTTTAAACAATATACTTCGCAATATGAGAATGACCCTGTTGTTCAAAACATTCATAATAGTCTTGTAAAATTTTGGTGTGATTAATGTGAGTTTCAACATGTTGTGCAATCACTGTTAATGTGTTCCAGACGTTTATACATTCATGTACACTTTATAAATTACACTCATTACACTGAATAGGATTTTCCTTTAAATAAGTACTTATTGTTTTTAAAATACATATGTCCACATTATAGTCAAATTTGCAACTCAAACACTGAGTCATAATTTGTTCCACTAAATAATAATAATGTCCACTATATATAAATATCCACTAAATAATGTAAACTATAAAAGTTAAAACACAGTCATTTTATCGTTGAGTATGGTCCTTTGCACCGAGTAACTCCACCAATACCCACAAAAGGGTTCTTAGCATGTAACACTTGCCCCAATTATAGTTGTCATTCAATTCAGGATGCTTCTCCAGATAAATTTTAAATAACGTATTCACAGTCTCTGAATTTTTCATCACTGACACTGTTCTTTCCTCGAACACCCTTTGGATATCAGCAGGTGAACTATAAGGAAATGGAAAGCCACCTCCATGACCCATGCAGAGATGATCACGACGACTAGAGCAGTTTCTAAAACAGTCTTCGCAAAGCAAAAATCGGTCGAAAAGCCATTCGTCAATCGCCGACCAAATACATGCCTCGTCCACGCAGCGTGAAAATCATTTGCAAGGCTCCTCAATCTCCGCTGGTGGTGTAATCACAACTTCAATAGCGTTTTACTCCTCCATGGCTTCTTACAGACTGACTCCCAAACCTCGTCACCAGCAAACCAATAACATTCATGGAAGTAAAATCCACGCCCATCCGGGGGTAGGAGGACAATTATCTGCACTTGCAACGATGTGCTGGTCCATACAAAAGACTTTCGTCAAGGGGAAAACGTTTATATAAACATAGATGACCAATTTTAAGACCCAGTTTGTTTATAAACTCCGAGATATTGAATAACTTCTACTGAGCTCAACGTCTTAAGCTGGACACCACTAAATTGTCCGGATTCAAGTTTGGCAAGAGGCAGAAATCTTACATCCGCTGGCATTGAGGCAGGCTAGTGGAAGGAAGAGACTAAGTAAATAAGTTCTAATCGATAGAGAAACAGCTTAGTCTTGTTTCGGGTTACAAGATCTCCACAAGTCAAAACCATCCAACCGACGGCATTCTGCATGATGTCACAGACAAAGTAAATGTTGTGGTGGCATAACTCTTATAGTGATGCGACCCCACAACTTGAATAAACATTGGACCTACACATCGAAACATGCAACAAAATAGGGGTGGGAAGAAAGTAAAGGCGTTTCAAGATTAATAATTGAACCTACAAAACTGGGGAAACCAGAGCAAAGACAATGACACTGGATTTCCTCTGAACTAAACGAAAATTTAGCTTTTATGGAGAGGGAAGATAAAACTTATAAAATAAATTACAAAGGCCTTTCTTAAGGCTACCACACTTTCTCAGAAATACCAAAATTTTTTAGACAATAGAAATTCAACTTACAAAAACAATTCCCACATTGACTCACCTTCGGAAGTGAAATGTTCTCAAACGTAAACAAAAACTATAACTTAAAACTCCCTTCCAAAATAATATAAAGAGAACGCTCTAATCGGACCTACTTGGTAATTTTGAAACCCGCTTAGGCAGTACATTGTTAATATTGATAATACAATGACTACTTGCTTTACTTATCACAAAAATGACAATACTCCAAACAAAAAGAATAGCGAAAACAAGGAGATAAACAAGAGTTCTCTATATAAGACTTAGTTGATACAAGTTGTCCTGTCTTGTGGCAATTTTTCAAACCAAACGCGGCCATATCCCGAGCCAAACGACTCAGGAATACCCAGGAAAAATAACACACAAAAAAGGAAGCCTACTAATGTTCATATTATAATAATTCTCAAAAAGCACACGGCTGTGGTTTACGCTGATGCTTATACACGGACTCAAACGTAACAAGTGCGTAGAGAATTAACAAGACACCGACACAAAGCCAAAGTAAAAATTATATATAAAAAATAATTATGAGGAATGCAAATGTTCCCAACAGAACAGGTGCGCACCAAGCAACAATATTAGATGATCCAATCGAATATGCTTATATGGGGAATGAGCAGTAGCCAAACTGTTCAAGAATCCCAGTTACCAAAGCAATACCCTGTAGAAAATTATATAGGCCGCTTAGAAATGTTTATAAAAAACAGTACACAATGAGGGGTGTACATTCATTTTCAAAACATTGGAATCACACATTTCAAATAATATGTGCTGAAGCAGAAAAATGAAAAAATGAAACTCTTCTAACCTCTTCTGAAATATATAAAAACGAATAGGCAGACCAAACTACTCATCTTCTACACGTATGCCTAAAATGTTCATACACGAACAAACACTATTTACTCAAAATAACATATAGGTGGCCGAGTGGATCATAGGCTCAGTCCTAGTAGAGCGGACCCGTTCAATTCGGCGCTGTAATGTTTCGGCGCCTTAGCTTTACCAAAGAATCACACCAGGAAACTATGATATTAAAAGGAGTATGTAAACTTCGTCCATAAGAAGGGACAGAAGAACAGATCCAAGTGTTATGTTCATGAAAGAAATGTAGTGAGACGTTTATATTTTAGTAAGACTTTGAAAAAAATAAAATTCTTTTTTGAATGACATTAATTGTGAAGCGGAAAATAATTTTATTTATTTATTTACAACATAAACAGGCTGATCTCTGGCAAGGACGTAACTAGGGGGAGCAGATGGGGAATGTGCCCCGGGCGCAGGATTCAGGGGGGTGCTAACTGAGCAAGTATTTTTTACTATAGATATTCAGCTCAGAAAACAAAATCAATATAGAATATGCTAAATGCCTAATGTGTGAAGTGAATGCGTTAACGTAGGACGCACATAAATATTTCCTATATAGCAATTTTGTGTGCAAATTCAATTGCCGGGGCCCTCAAGTCTACACCAAGGCAAAGCGGATCGAATGACTATCATCTATGGTCTCAGTGACGTAGAAATACTTTTTTCACAAGGTTTGATCGGTATCCAGCTCTCATGGTTGGGTTTTGCTCCTCTCCTTGTTATACTTAAGAAATAAAAGAGTAATAATTTCCAATATTTTCAATTTTTTTCACCTCGTTATGTACGTAAATAACTTCCGTTTTCCTCACTTGGCGCAGAAACGGTAGCACCGAAACGTAGCGGACCCCTCGCAGAGGTTAATGGAGCGAAGGTTTGGAATCCATTTTGCAAAAAATCTGTATTTCCAATCCTTAAAAATCGAATGAGTTACTTTAGTCGTTAACAAGGATTCAACAAAAAACAAAGCACTAAATGTGAATACTTATACAATAATAAAAAAGAGAAATTAATAATTATAAACATCAGAATACAGTCACATTGGTGCTGTCGAGCACAAGAGACGTGCATACACTAACGAACCAGGAAACGTAGGACTCTGAACCAGGAACCACTAACAAGAAATAAGCTAAAAGCAGCATAGAATAGAAACTTATACAACAATTGGCTCAGTAAAAGGGATGCAAAATTGATACTTATACACGCTAAGGGAGATTCATACTATAAATTTAAGAACCCAAACTGGAAAACGAACTGCGATGGTTCCGTAATGGTCATGTTCCATCTCTTATGCAAGACTGTTTCAAAAAAACTATCCGGTATTTAATTATAACAATTGCCATTAGTTACAATGTACTGTTCCTCTTGTATTAAAATAACGCTGTTAAAGATATTAAATTTCTATTTCACTTTTCCTTTATTTTATCATTTTAATCACAATATTTTTGTGATAATGCACACTCTTCGAGAATCACTGTTATTATAAGTCTAGTCAACGTTGGACAGACACTGCATGGGTTTCTCGGCGATTTAATTGTAACTTAATGCAGATGTAATGCAGAATAATTCTTGAGCGGATACAAATATTAAAACAAAAGGATATATAGATGTAAATTTTTACAGAAGACGAAGAAGGTACGTAACGCCCGATTTAGAAATTATATCGAATTCCTGGATAAATCGAAGTTCTTCCATTCCTCTTGAACCTACTATCACTCCCATGTGTATGTTACCTCTAAATATCGAAGAACTAGTCAGGAAAATCTCGATATTTCGAATTTTCATAATTGCTTGGCTTTGCACCTCATCTCAATATATCGTAGGTTTGATTGAAAAACTTTGATTCGATGATCGACTCCATCGAAGTTCTTTTGATAAAATCTATAATATTGTACTGTATATAGACGAAACTTAGTTCGTTCTTTGAACGACAATCGTCCATGTTGCAATCTGTAACCCCCATCATTGTTTGCAGTTGTTATTCCATTCTCTCCCCCCCTCCTAGTTGCCATCAATTACTTTGAGGCCAGTTTGGCAGACTAGTGCGCGTGTGATAAACTTGGTTTTTGTTGTTGTGAACCTCTACCAGGTGCGTAAATATGAAACCGGAATTTATGTACAGAAAAGACACAGTGATTGGATGATAATGCTAAGAATTATTATTTTCGTAGTATTGGCCATAGCTAGCGATACATTTCTGCTATCGTTCCGGCAATGTGTGGATGCCAGACCAAAGAAACTGTGCCTCTTGTGCTGCAAACCAGTTATCAAGCCATTTTCGCACATTTTCGAAAGATGTGAAGCGCTGGTCAGCAAGTACGTGTCCCATGGATGCACATAAGTGAAAATTGGAAGGCGCCAAGTCTAGTGAGTAAGCCGCATGCGGAAGGATTTCCCAGCCAAAAGTCGCAATCGTTTCCTTGACCGATTGCTGTGTGGGAGGGTGCATTATCGTAAAGCATAATCACTTTATGTTGTCTTTGGTCATATTCTGGTCGTTTTTCACGCAAAGCTTGATGCAAATCGATCATTTATTGTCGGTAATGTTGGGTATTAACGGTTTCACCAGGTTTCAGCAGTTCATAATAGATCGCTCCTTTCTGATCCCACCAAACACAAAACATTGTCTTCCGTCCATAGCGATTTTTGGTCTTGCAGTCGATGTCGCCGGTTCTCCTGGAGTTATCCATGATCTTTTATGCTTAGGATTATCGAAATAGATCCACTTTTCGTCACCAGTCACAATTCGATGGACAAATGATTTCTCTTTGTACCTGGCGACCAGGATTTTGCAAGTGGGTTTTCGGTTTTAATGTTGTCGTTCAATCCATGCATGTGGTACCCATTTTCCCAAATTTTGAATCTTGCCCGTGGCTTTTAAACGTGTGGAAACTGCTTCTTGTGTCACATTTAATTGATCCACGAGTTGTTGTTGTTTTTGAGCGTCATCCTCATCCAAAAAAACTTGCAATTTGCTATCTGGAAACTTTTTTGGTGATCTTCCACGTTCTTCGTTTCTCACGTCAAAATCGCCACTTTTAAATTTTGTGAAACATGCATAGTACTGTGACTTACCAAGAGCATGGTCACCGTAAGCTTCGACAAGCATGCGATGCGATTCTGCAGCAGTTTTCTTCAAATGGTAACAAGAAATCAATGGTGTCCGCACATCGTAGTTTCTAGGTACAAATTTCCATGCTTACGCCGTTTATGCACAAATTCCGGATTTATATTTACACACCTGGTATATATCGCAGTCAGTCAGTAATCACCTTGATAAATCGAACCTCGTTATATCGAAATAATCGATAATTGGAATGTTTCTCGTTCCCCTTGAGGTTCGATATATTGAGCTTGCACTGTACTAAATGTAACAGGAAATTCAAACTCATTAACCTACATTTCGTAGCATATTACAAGTAGTTGTTTTAGTTACGAATTTGGTTCCAAACTCCTGTAAAGAATCAACATTGAAAAAGTAAACTTTTCTTTACATTCAATTGTATTTTTATGTGTTTAATTTGTCTTGTTAAAGGTTTTTTTACGTTTTAGTGAGTGTATATTCTCAAAACCAGGGAGAGTCAATTTCTCCCCTTGCCCCCCTAAATGGCACTCCTACTACTAAGAATCAGTAGCATTTGATTCCAACTGTTATGTTTCTCCGAGTCCTAGACTACTTCCCTTTGGCTACGATATTCAGCGAATATAACAAGGTTGCAAACATGTTTTATCTCCAGTAGAAGCGATTTGTATGTTTCCTATCTTTCAAACATGCAACTGACTGTCTATAAACTGCGGCGCTACAACAATTACTACCACCCATGTTGCTTCCATTAAATTTGCATAAGCCTTCAGATGAGCCCACCTGTCCATTATTTATGGCTTGAGTGAAATCACCGTCACAGTTTGCAACAAAGCGAGTTGCGGGAACGTAATTACTAACAAAGCACTTCTTGCTCTATGAGCTTCTCGATGATACTCGAATGAATGAATCTAAGAGGAGGGATAAAACAATGAAAATGGAAGTTGTTATGCTTCTTTTCTGGAATTATCTTACCGGAGAGTTGCATCATAAACGTTTCCTAAAGGATAAGTGTACTAATTGAGGAGACTGAAAGTTCATACTTTTTGTAGTATGGTCGAATTTTATGTAGATTTCGAAGAAAAATCTACCTATTGAGATCGGTACGATATCTATGTATATTTATATAATAACACGCTGGCGGCCATAATTTTTAAGATATTTGAACAAAATTTTAATATGTTATTTCTAGGTTTAATAGCTAGGCTAAGTTCGTTAATGAGGAAAATCGGCCGAAGAGAGTGGTCGGAGAAGGGGCTTGAAATTTTGAAAAAAAAATTAGATATCAGCCCCTATGGAGTTTAGAGGGAAACTTTGTCTGCATAATTTGTAATACTTCCTATGAAGTTTACGGTGACACCAACGATTCAGGGATTGTTGGGATACGAGTGGGTTGGGTTGGAAATTCAAAATTTTTAAAACCACGTCTTGTGGTGTATCGTTGAAAAGCTCTTGATAAATAATCTACAAACCAATAAATAGTTTCTCGATAGCGCTCATATAAGGCTAGATTTTAATTTTTGAGAACAAAAACCTTTTAGTTCTACCTCAGACTGTAGACCTGCCGAAAGGGATTTTTTATATTTCCAAATCGGCACGATAGCAATACCATTTTTATTATACTTCGATTTAATCAGTTATGAAAATGCACCTTCACCACCACCACCACCACCACCACTACTACTAGTAGTACTACAACTACTACTACAACAACAACAACTACTACTACTACTTATACTACAGTAGTAGTAGTAGTAGTAGTAGTAGCACTGGTAATAATTATAATTTAATTTGTTGGTTTATATATTACAATGTGCTAAAAACAGCAAAAAAGCAAATATATGGTACAAGTCATTATACACGGAGAAAGTTTAAATCAAAATATATTATACCTGTTATAAATTTGTACAAATCTTTTTATAATTGTTTTTTGTTACTAGCAGCAGATAAACGTACATATTTTCTAATATTGTATAAAGGCACAATAACACTGATTTCATGAAGTATGTAGTCTGACTTATATTTATAACTGTTTTGCACACAAACTTTGAATCACTATCTCTTCTATCCTTCAACATTTCCAGATAAAAAAAAGATTTAGCCAGTACGTATATTTTTTATCAAAGTAATCAAGTTTCACTCTGAGACAAACCATTTTGACAAATAACTTATGAACAGCCTATATTTTATTACTGAAAGTGACTCCAATGTTATTCCAAATTACTGAAGCAAATTCTAATTTCGGTCGAATTAGCACCTTGTACAGAAATATGTATATAACTGGGCTATTAAGTAAGCCCCATTGTCTGAAAATAAACGTTATTAGGGCACCTTAGGACCGCGTGTTCTAGTGTTGAATTTTGTCCACACTCACACACCAGGGAAGCCACTAGTCCTAATTCATACAACTCTGATTTATAAGGCTCATGCCCACTCAAGAAATGTACTGTCCCTTTATCAGAATTCCATTGTTCCCAAGTAAGTCAATCCTCGATAATTCTGATGAAATCAAAGAGTTTTCTAGATTTCATTGTCCTTTCCCAATCTGATTACCAATTATTTTAATATCATTTTCTCAATTTCTCCTTTCTCTCTAGGCATTTCGTTTAATATTTTCGTCGCTGTCACACGGTTACTTTTCCTAAGCCAGTAGTAGGCGGCTACCTTTTTTTACTTCCAAATTCAAGAAAGCTCTTCCCAATATGGTATTTAAAGCCATTCCTGGCGTGTTTCTTTATGCCCCAGACATTCGTAGAAGTATTGTTCTTTGTACCCTGCCGAGCTTGTCTGCCAAACTTTTATTCTCCTTCAATATATGGGCCCAAATGCTCGATCCATTCGTGCCAATTGCATTTATAATTTGAGAGTTGTATAATTTGGCTAATCTTAATGGTAGTTTAAATATGGTATTCGCTAGGGTAACTAATTTATGTCATATTGTTAAAATTTTGTGAGTCGTTTCCTCTATATGTGCATTAAAATTTAGCTTCTCGTCGATAGTTACACCTAAATATTTAAAACTATTAACTCTGGCGATACTTTTATATTCGTATTTTACTTTTGGACCTCTGATCAATTTATTCCCAACTACCATATAATTTGTTTTATTAACTGACACAGTTAGCTTATTTTTGTCGCACTAAATTTTAAGTTCATTTGTAATTGTTTCCGCTTTGTTTTCTACTTCATTTCTCGTGTTTCCCTCGATTAAAATTGCTATTTCATCAGCAAAAGCAGTAATAGAATAAACCTCATCCATTCTATTGAATATTTTCAAGCACGGATAAATGCAGATGTCCCAAAAGATTGGTCCGCAAACGGATCCCTGCGGCATCCTTTATTTGAGCCTCTCTCGAGCTTTTTACCGGGCGCTTTCAAGTATATTTTCATATCCCTGCAATAGTCCCTCAGCACCCTAATTAAGTATCCTAGAATGTTAAGTTGTTTGATATTGGCAAATAGCGCTGGCCACCAGAGGTTATCAAACGCTCCTTTATGTCTATATATAACCACATAACGTATTTTCCTTCAGAGTTGTTAATATCATTGCAGAATTTATTTATTGCATCCTGCGTAGACTTACCTCTGCGAAAGCCATATTGTATTACATCTTCTTCCAGGTCTTTTCTACTCAGTGGAAGTCTGCTAATTATTACTTTTTAAAAAAATCTTATTAATAACGTTTAAGAGGCAGATAGGCCTATAAGATTTGGGGTTTGCATTTGGTTTTTCTTGACTTTTTAAGAACATTATTAAATTCCCGACTTTCCAGCATTTTGAAAATCTTCCTTGTCAAATACATTCATTGAATAAGCGAGTTAGATACAGTGTAGAAATTTCTTTCGATTTTTTGTAGATTTCGGATTTTATTTGATCTGGTCCTGGTGCTTTTTTTTATTTTTCAATGATTTGATGGCAAGTTCGACCTCTATGTTTTGTATTGATGGTATTTCCTCTTCCATTATTAGTGCGTTGTCTATTTCTTTAAATGTTTTCCTTAATAGTTCTTGTTTCTCCGTTTCGCCTGTTTCCTCAACTCTTGGTATTAGCTCTTCCAGCAAGAATTCCACTGATTATCTCCATGTTTTAGTCTTTGTTCCATCTAATCTGTCTAGGGTTGAAATAGTTTTTGGATTAGTTTTCGCCATACAATCTTATACGGTTTGTTCCATATGCCTAGAGTCAAATTCGTTTCTACATATCTGTCCCAGGTCTCAATTTTTCTTTTTCTAGTGTTTCTTTATATTCTTGCTTGGCTTGTTGATATTGAGTTAATTGTTTTTCTTTTAAATTTGGATCCCTCGCTTTTTGGTAACTTTTACGCTTTGCTCTGGTTATTCTTCTTAACCTAGTTAATTCATAGTACCAAAAATGAGCAATTGTATTTTTTTTTTTTTTGTTCTTTACCCGGTGGTAGCGTCATTTCAATTGCTCGAAACGTAGAGTGTTCTATTTCTGCAGCGAGTTCGTCTAAGTTTATATCTCTTGTAATTTGAGGCAGATGTAAATGCCTTTCAAATTATTTTTTGTTATCCTTATTTAAGTTATATTTAATTGTTTCCTCTTCCATCTCAGTGTTCTGTGATGCAACCTCATTTCTCAACTCATTTTTGAATCTAATCATGTTGAAATCGCTGCTAGTACCTCGGTCCAAGACCCGCCATTTTTTATTTGTTGATTGTTGTTAGACTTAGATCATTGCTAGTTTCAGCTCCCACCCTGTTATGAAAGGTTGGGGGCTCTCCTGCCTTGTTCTGTATCATCAGATTTTTCGCTAAAATTAACTCTTCTAGTAATTGTCCTTTCTCTATCTGTTGTCATGCGACTAAACCACAGTGGCGCTTTAGCATTTGCATTAATTGCTATTAATATTTTGTAATTTCGATAGTTATCTGAAATATTTCAAGTTTAATTAAATATTGGTCAGTTGAAAATAACAGCTGAATCCAATTTGAACTAGCATCTTTTTAACAATATCAAGTCTTTTTTGAAATATGATTTAAATTTTAACGTAGGTTTTTTCAACCCATAAATTTTAGTCAACAAAAAAAAACATCAACGTTCAAAACACGTTTGTGTGCTACTTGGGAATTTTCTTGGAAGCAGTTGCATGCACTATACGACGTCATTTAGAACGACACAGATTATAATTTAAGATAATTGTGTAACAAGTCGCCACAGTAATCTTTAGTTTGACGAGCGTTTTCAATGTGACTGTGAATTGCTCACCTGCAATCACATGTAACAACCTTATGTCGTCATCCCTTGAAAGTTGAATTTTATATATGGCTTTTAGACCTTTAAGACTCAGGCCGAGATGGAGGAGGGGAAAGAATGCTGTAAGGTGTCGGCCATGGCCTAATTTGAAGGTACTAACCCAGCATTTACCTGGTGTGGCTGAGAAAAAAATAAAACATTAGTTAGAATCCTGCTGTGATTGAAACCACCAGCTTCCGAAAGTTAAGCTAACGCTCTCCACTTAGCTGCGTCGTAGTCCGTTGGATTGCATAACCTAAGTTCTAATGACTCTCATCATATTCGCCACTGGAATCAGGATGGTTTTGCATTTTTATATCACATACATTTTTGCATGTTAACTGGCTTAATAGTGACCAACAAAAATAGTATTTGCTTCTCTCTGAACATATGTAATGACTTCGTGACCTCATCAAATATTAAACATTCATCCCTTGATTTATGTAAGTGATAAAATCGCCAAATATAAACCGACCAGCTTAGTTGCTGGAATTCAACATAGAAGTGAACAAACCGATTCATGTTTTCTAATATATACGAATATGTTGGTCAAATTACAAACAATTAATTAATGCTCTGTAGCTAGTCTGGAAGCAAATGCAATGCCCGATGTTATAATAATATTAATTATGTATGTCATTTAGGGACAGGTTCAGTCATAAAGGCTCTGCCCTTATCGACTCCTCTCAGTGAACCCTTGTTTTTTCACATGCCCAATACATGTTTCGGTTACGAGATTTCTTGAACTGATTTGATGTACTTGACGTGTTGAATTCTAATATGGCAATAGTTTTCGCCTTTCACCTTCAATTTTGTAATTTGAGAATAGCATGATTTATATTAACCCATTTTAAATGGGAGTTAGGGTTCAGGACAGACAACATAGCTCAATTTTTTTCTTGAGCATTTTGATAATAAAGAAACGTAGTAATGTTACAGTAACACTACAATAACATTTAGACTTGATAATATTAACAAAAAAAAAGGAAAATTTATTTGATAATTAAGAAATGTCTGCGGGACATTTTTGAATGAACTGTGTTAGAGCAGCCTCTAAGCAGATTCCAGCAGTAATCTGCCATCATGTGTGTATCCCAACTTCCCTGGTAGTAACCTTCCATTATTTTTATGTCCTGGTGAAAAGTTATACAGTATCCTGATACGATTTGGAATTCCGAAAAAAATGGTTCAACTTGTGAAGATGTGTCTCAGTGAGCCCATAAGCAGAGTACGGATTGGTAATAAATAATATGTCAGATAGTTTCAAGATTCGCAACGGATTGAACCAAGACGATGCCTTCTCCCCACTACTGTTTAACGTTGCGTTAGAATATGCGATTTTAAAAATTAAATGGACAAAAAGGGACTATCATTGAATGGTTTGAATCAACTGTTCGTATACGTGGATGATGTAAATTTAATAGGGGACGATATAGATGCACTACAAAGCAACACAGATGTCTTCGTAGAAGCGTGCGGTGAGATATGTCTACAGGTAAACGTAGATAAAACAAAATGCAGTATAACAAGCCGAAACACAGGGAAGGAATGAAATAAAACATAAGAATTGGGGATGAGATCATATAGAAAGTAAACAAATTTAAATACTTGGGAGCATACGTAACAAGCAAAAATGAGGTCACAGAAGAAATAAAAATTGGGTTAGTATCGGGTGACGCATGTTTCTATCCAGTCCAAAAACTTCTAACATCGCGATTACTATCTAAGAAATTGACTTAAAAATATACAGAACGGTTATTCTGCCGGTAATATTTTACGGTTGCGAAAGTTGAAGTAGGACCCTAGCAGATGAACATAAATTACGTGTGTTTAAAAATAAGATTTTAAAAAAGATATATGGGTCGAAACGGGACGAGATGACTGGAGAGTGGAGGAGACTGCATAATGAAAAACTCCATGGACTGTACTATTCACCAGATGTTGTAAAAAAATGAAATCGCGACAACTAAGGTGGGTTGGCCATGTAGCTCGGATGGGGGAAAGCGAAGATTATATTATATCCTGGTTGGAAGGCCGGATGGAAGGAGACCATTGGGAAGACCGAGACGTCGTTGGGAGGACAATATTAGAAGGGTTCTTTGATTTGTAGGTGTTCGTGATGAAAACTGACTTGATATTGCCCACGATAGAATCCAATGGCGAATGTTTGTTATTGTGGCGATGAACTTGCGAGTTCCATAAGCCATAGAGTTGATTGGTTGGTTGGTGAAAGTTTTCACCTTGCTCTGTGCTGGTATCACCCAAAATTTCGGGAAGCCGTCCAAGTGGCTGTGTAAGTAATGATCCTTTTGCTCATGTGATATACAAGATCTCTGAAATTATTAAGCATTTTGTGTATTAGCTTGACATGTAGTCATCAGCTTTGTTGTTGCCCCAAAAGTTTCTGACATCAAGTGAAAATGAGGTCCACGCACTTCGCTCAGCTGCAGTCATTGAATGTAGGAAAGCAGGATCATTGATGAGTTTTCTTAACTTGGGATCATCAGAAATTCCAGCTCGTAAGGCTTTCTGTACTTAGTCCAGGCATTTCTCGTCCTATATACACAAAACATGGTCCATCCTGATCGAGAGTGTTCACAAACGTTTTCGTCAAGCCTAGCTTTATGTGCAGTGGTGGCAAGATGGTATATGCCCCCTCATTGTCGCATCACAAAATACGATCTATGGCAAGGCCACAGCTAGAAATATTGACTCTGATAACTCAGCATTGGTACAATATTTACTGAAGATCCAATATTATAATTATGAGCTAATCTGCAGGTTATTAGCGTCGAAGTAAGTCTGTATGCAGATTACGTGTTTATGAGTTAGTGGCGCTGTATCCCAAAAACTACAGCTGATATGGTAAAATGGTTTCTATACTTGGAATCAGCACACGAAATATAGTCAGAATCAGTTATAATTCTCCAGACAACAAACGATTTTCTTTTTTTTGGGGGGGGGAGGTGCTGCGTTATTAAATGTGAAAAATAATAATCATGAATAGTAAATTACCTGGGCGTGCAAGGCCACCCAGGCGGAACTTCTAGCCCATAGGGCTACTTCTGTCCTATAAAAGTGATATATTATTTGGGTTCGAAATTATGAATTTATTAGGAATCGGAGTCAGCAACAGGGCACACCAGCCCCCACCAAACAAACATCCGGGAGAACCACGAGGAATTGGATAATTTGGTACTTGAATCCAAGATCAATCTATTTAATGATTTTAGTCATTGATAAATTGAGAGATAGGGTATGTGGGATTATAGGTTGTTTAGAAGCAAGAAGGTGTGGGAAATTAATTTTTGTATTAAGTATAGCTTGGTGCTTAGATAAAGTCTTTAGTTTTCATTATGTTATCCCACTCAGGTCGTCGAGTCCGTGGATACTATATTTACGAAATGTTTCTTATAGTTACGCGCTGACTTCTGTAATGTTAGTATGTTAAAAGCTCTTGGTAGGTTATTTAATGTCTTATCATTTTGTGCTTCATCTGTTGTGGTAACTTTGCTGTGATGTATTTTTTTGTCTTTTACTGCGTGTATGTATGTAGTTCTTTCGTCTTTCGTTCATTCAGATGTTGATCAGAGTGATTGGGATTATATTGTAAAGAGCTGTTTTTTTGCATCCCATAATTTTTCTGTGTATCTCTGTCACGGCCACCGGGTCAAATCTCTGTGCGGGGAGCAGCAATCGTCGCCGACGTGCCCAGAAGATGGTGTACGATATAGCGAACTTACGTAATTTTTTTTGTGATTTTATTATTATTAATATTCTTTCAACTGCAGATAAAGTGGTATAAAGACATATTTATACCATCGACACTTCGATAATATTTACTATAAATGTATCATTAAGTGTACAATATTGGTGTTTGCTATATAAATCATTGCATATGTCAGTATAATCTGGCAAAGCAGGCTCTGCTCTGTAGATCACAACCAAAGCACGAATATATAGTGAATAGTTGATCTAATTTCCATTGATGTTACACCTTCTTCCATTGTGAGAGACCGTTACTAGTCTCTTGATATATGCGAAAGGCAGCCCATTGGGATTTCGAGCTCCACCCCACCTCTTAGAAATAGCGAGAGAATAATCTTATCTTGGTGGATACGAGAGAGCAGTCATTTCTTGGTGTCTGCGAGAGGTCTCTTTGGATCTCTTCGGTGATTCGAGAGCGACTACCTCTTGGTGAGTGACTGCCCGTTGGTGCGGATCTCTTGTTTCCCGGAGAGGCATGAGAGGAAACTCACATTCCCTCTGGCAAAAGTCTCTTTTGGTGTAGTAGCCAGTTGGATGTATTGGATCTTCAAGGGGAGATTGTTTCAGAGTATGTGTTAGGCGCCCTTTGCTTAAAACGGGAAATTTCCATAGTTCAGGCTCGATACCCAGGTCAGCGCACGCAACGAGGAGCTGCTGGCCCTTTTCTTGGATTTCTTGTGGTGGATCTTCTGTCATCAACTCTCGTAGTAGTTTCGAGACCAGTACCATTCAAGAGAGTTCAATAACTGCTACTGGCGCTCCAAGCAGGGATGAACTAACCGTCATATCTTATTCAGTATCTTTCAAATATTTCGAGTTGATCTATACTTATTTTCGACTGAAGAGGTTCGTGACCGTAAATAACCATGGATCTGAGAACTGACTTATATAATCTGATTTTTATTTCTGTTGGGATTGGAGATCTGAAATAAAAATTTGAAGTGTATGTGTTTTGAGGCCTAATGCTTTTCTGACTTTTATGTGAGTTTTGAATGTTTATCGTTGATCGAAAGTAAGCCCAAATATTGGGCAGAGTTTTTAGGATGCATTTTTGTATTTTTTATTATGATATAGAGATCTTTGTATTTTCCGGTGCCTCGACCAGACAGATAAAAACTATGAAATGTGTCTTATTTTGATTTAATTGTAGTCTCCAGATATTGCACCAATTAGTGAATATCTTTGTTATAGTTTTAAGTCTTTTTATAGCACATCCAATAGTTTCATAGCAGATGTCCAATAAGCCATATCGTCAGCGAAAGGTCCTAGTTTAATTTGTTGTTGAAGTGGTACAGGTGTGTCATGCACATAAATGGTGTATAAAGAATGGCTGAGGGCAGGGCCTTGTGGAACTCCTCTTTGTATAGCTATATTGTTTGAAAGTTCGTCATCATATTTGACCTGAGTGGTCCTATTTGTCAAGAAATTAATTTATCGGATAGTTGACGTTGGGAGATTAAGTGCATATAGATTGCATATGAGGCCATCATGTCAATCGATGTCGAATGCGGGAGTTAGGTACATAAACACGGCAGCTGCCTTTGTTTAGAGCTGTTTGGATGTCTGTCCTTATACAGATTAACTGATCTATTGTGGATATGCGTGTACGGAAGCCAACTTGGTTGTTTGTGATTAGATTCGTATTTTCCATATATTTGCTTAATCTTTCCGCCAGTATAGTTTTGCAGAGCTTGGCTATAGTATTTGTGAGTGTAATTGGACGGTAGTTATCTGAATTTAGCCGGTTTGTATTGTGTTGTGGGATAACAAATGGTATATCCCGTTTTCCATGGAAGGGGGGGGGGGTTACCAAGTTTGAAAGATAGATTGAACATAGCTGTGAGAGTTTTGTGTAATATAGGAAGGCTTCTCTTCAGAGCTATGTACGTATATGATCCCATCTGGACTAGGCGCTGTGTTTTTCTTCTTTTTTAGAATGGTGGTGATTAAATTATGGTTAATATTTGCAAGTAGAATATCATTGTTCCCTATGTCTTGATCTTGATTGTCAGACTGGGGTGATATCGACAATATGAGCAGTAGTTGTTCCCTATGTCTTGATCTTGATTGTCAGATTAAGTGATATCGGCAATATGAGCAGTAGTTGTGCGTATTGAAGTGGTTGTCTCAATGAATTCGTCTTGACCTTAGTTGTCCTATTCAGTATTTTCTAATTAGACTTCCTTTCGTTTTGATTGTAAATTTCTCGTGGAATATATTGATGAAATCTTTATGCGAAGTGATAAGGGTTGATAGTGACATTGCTGCTTTTTTCTTTCGTTTTGCGGATATGGCTTTCCAGAAAGTTTTCGGATTTTTGTGATAATTTTCCGTTAATGTGGATAAGTGGTGAATAGTTTAGAGCTCTCTGAATTCTCAAATTTTAATTTGTATTTCTTTATGTAACCGGCTAATTTGAGGTTTAATACATTCGGAAGTTCGTTTGTGAACAATTCTGTTGAGGTGTCGCTTGTAACGGGTAAGTTGAACAATCTCTGTCGAAATCTTCTCTGCATGTGGAATGATTTTTTTATGAAAAATAAGTAAGAATATTCCCTTATATAGAATTATTAGGTATACATTTGAAAACACATCAAGTTGTAACTTTTATTTAGGTAAATTGTGCTTTTCAATTAAGGTAACGCAAAATATACCAAAGTACAAATATTAGGAACTGAATAAATTTATAAGCATTCTTTATTTTAAAAGGAGAGTAAGCGTAATCGAAATAATACCACCAAATATGTCGAAGATACATGATAAACATACAACTATAGAATTTGTTAAATGAAAAATATAAATATTTCGTGGTTAATAGGATGGTTAATAAATTGAACACAATTTTGGAAAATCATATTTTACTAATTGTCTTCTCCACACGATCGCAGGTAAGTAATATTTGCCTTTCTTGAGAACGGTTTTAATCATACCAAATTAACTTGGAGGACTCATATATCAAAAACAGAACCGTTTCTTAGGAGATAATTAAAATAATGATCCAGAAGGTCACTAAGAATATATAAAATTATAATCGGTAATAATTAATTTCGATGTTGTACATGTGATAACTTCTCAGGATTTCTACGAACAAGACAATCGAAGGGATTAAAATTTTCAGAGAGGTTGTTTATTATGTTATCACCAGCACAAAACGTTTTACACATTCCCATAAATGAGTTTGTTCTTATTTGTCTGTTTATTCTTCAAACTTTTCTCATTCGTGTGATCTTCTGATTTTTCATTCGGATCTTATAATTAAGTTAAATTAAATCTTATCTTGGATGCATCATATTTTTATCCATTTTACAAAATTACAACTTCATAATTTTAAATGCAAAGAAAACAATTCGTCATGAGCATATTTAAAGGATATAAGAACCTCATGGCATTGCTTTCAACAAAGTATTCTGATTCTATTTGCCATGTTCTTATCTTAGGAACAAAAAATATATACTTTTTTTCCTCTAAAAAATGTACTAGATAAGGAATTTCATATATTAGCCGAATATTCGATTTTATATATTTTCACCAAATTAAATATTTCTGAAATTGAATCGGCAGTTTGAAGAAGGCAATAAACGCCAAAACTGTGAAAATCTACTTTATGCCGGATTTGATATCTGGAAGGGATATCGTGTCTATACAATACAAAAAGAAAGCAAAAAAAAATAGTAAAGCTTTGAAAAATAGGTGCGAAATAGAGATGGGCAAAAATAGCGTAGCAGCTATTTTTAATTGCTACATTGGGTAAATTGCTATGACTGCTACAACCGATGAAAAATAGCAGTTACTGGCTTAACTGCTATTTTTTCCGATGCTTGTTAATGGTAAAACGCATTGTTTCCTGTTTTCTAAACAAACAGAACATCTGGGAGAACGGGAAAGATGGAAGAGAATTGTTTGCGGAGAGGACAACCATGGCGTGTGAACACTATGTAATTAGTAGCGTCTGTTACCCGTATACGGAATTGATATAAAGAGCTCTCAGAAAGCACTGGATGATAGTTGTCTACGTGGAGTAATGAATAAGGCGTTGGCGTTGTAATGAAGTGGTCCCGGGTTCAATACCAGTTCATCGCAAATTTTTATTTTAAAAAAGGTTTATATTTTATTTATATTTGAAATAGGTTATTTTGAATTGTTATTGTTTAATTTGTTTTATAACTTTATTTACATTTAATGTATTTTTTAATCTTTTCCGTTTATTCTGATTCTGTAGTCTAATTCAGTTTTAATAAAATGATAAAAAAGAAGGGATAGGCATTGGACTTGTGATTCAGTGGTCCCTTGTTCGGTACTCCTTTACCTAAAGTTTTATTTTTATATTATTTTTAAGAGAAACTCCTTTTTACTTTCTACTTTCGAAGGAAAGTTCTGGTTTTGTGATTACGCTTTTCTCTTCCTTTGAGGCAGTGAAAACAGTACGCACATTAAACAGTCTATAAAATTCACAGACATAGTTTAGAAAAAATGAACCAGCAATTTGAAGAAGGGAACAAACGCTAAAAGTTCGAAATTAAGTTTTTTACTAAAAGCACACTTCAATTTATACCTGCTCATCATAACGTAGAAGAAAAGAACGATATCCAGTTATATAATGATTTATTTGGCCTTGGAAATATTAGTCAATTTGAAGAAGGGAACAAGGCCACTAGCATCTAAAACAAGAAGGCCTATTTTCGAATGTCTGAGAAAACACGATTCAGTCGCGTGTGCAGTAAAAGAGAACACCATACCTGACTTTATCAAACTTCTACGTGTTCTTGGTCACTAATTTTATTACATTTCCTAATGCGTTTATTTAATAATAATAATAAATCACAGCCATATTCAATCCACTACTGGATGAGGCCTCTCCCCGAAGGGAGGAGTTGGTCTACCGCTCCCACGCTGAGCAGACGGGTTGTGAATCGAACCCGGGACCACTTGCACCTAAAGTCGAGCGCGCTAACCGACTAGGCAAGGCAGGAGCTCAATGCGTTTATATATATATATATAAATATAAGAAGAGAAACGTTTTATTTTCTTTAAAAAAAGACAAAAAATCACACCATGATTCGATCTTTAGTTCTCCGTATTAGCTTTCCGACATGCTATCAATCCACTAAATTGATAATTGGAAACTATATGCTTGTCAGTCTCATTTACGGTGAAGGAGTAATGCGCCTGTGCGAGAATGATCCCGCCGTAATAGGAGTTCCTTGTATTTGAGACACTACTACAGGGCACTTGTGACTAGCGACAGGAAGAGCGCATTGTGAAAACACGAGTTAATCGTATGTGCAATAAAATATACCGTACCTGACTTATCTAACCTCCACATGCGTTTGTTCACTAATCTTATTAAATTTCCTAATGCGTTTATTTATATGAAAAAAGAAAAACGTTATTTTCATTAAGAAAAGAAAATTACACCAGGTTTCGATCCCGGGTTACTTGCATTAGCTTTCGAACATGCTATCAATACGATAAATTGCCAACTGGATGCAGTTGTTTGGAAGTACTATTTACTCTTAAGGAGTAGTGCGCATGCGCGAGAATGGCTAAGCTCTTCCTGTCGTTGGTCGCAAGTTATTATACTAATTCAGCATGAAACAACTACGCTTGCCCCTACCCACCGTACCCACTGCTTTATACTTTTCTGATTTAATTGTGTTTTGATGTACTGTTTCTTCTTCACCAGTAAATCCAAACTCCGATAATTACATAGCATAGTTTTACAACAGTTATGGGAGGAACTAAACTACCTTCGTCCATATATCTACTGCACAGTGAAAAGAGGCAGGATAGTGGTAAATAGGTTAATCTAAATATTGTTTTAAACTTCTTTTTCACAGACAGGGATAACTAACTCGCCTTTAGATACGTGTTCATACACTGATAACTATTGCTATCACTGTTACGGAATAAAAGCAGTTTTGTTCATTTGTAGCTCGAAATTTCTGTCAGTGGGTAGAAGGGATATAAAACTGAATTTATTACTTAGGCTTCCTACTTGTAACTTTCGAGTTCATTGCGTATACATTTCTTGGAAATAACATTGATTTGAAGGTTTCTATTGCATTTTTCTTCATTTTTGGTCGATTTTTCCTTTCTTACGTCTCAACACTTAAAAATGTGCAGATGTTTTTCCATAAGTTTGAAGAAGGAAACAAATCCACCAACTTTTTTTAATTCTACAGGAAAAAAATACAATACGTGTAAACTGTTTGAGCAGTACGAAAGTATCAGAAGATTGGTTTGAATATTGAGTAACAATATTGTTTCCTTTCAATAAATAATAAACATATTATACAGTTTTTGTTAATTTCCCACAAAACAGCTTTTTCGGATTTGTTTCCTTCTTCAAACTGACGATTCAATTATACTTTTCAATATTTCTTTAGAAAACAAAGGTCCACATATCAAAGAAACGATTATAATGGGGAATTTGTCACTAAGATTTACTCAAGTGAATAAGGAAGTTATACTAGTTTGATATACGCGATATTTTTTGTTCGTTAAAGATAAGAGTTTAATATAATTTGTTAATATTCATATTTCACCGATCTCTAAGAGAAACTCAGAGGAAAAATCTGTTGAAGGACGAATATTAAAAAGGCGAACTGTTAAAATCCGTAATGAAAAGGAGTCAATGTTGTAAAAAAAGTAAAGTTAGATACACATTCCACAATCTATTCTCGTTTCAACAACTTTCGGCAATATTCATAAGAAATTTCATTTCGACAATTTTCATGAACTTCCATTGTTTCACGGTGAGGAAAAAAAACGAACACGTTAATACTATCTAAATTGCAAGAGCTTGTTAATATTCAAAAGACACAAAATTTAATTTTTCGTGGTTTGCTTTGTTTCAAAATTATTGGACTACATTTTCTCATTTTCAGAGGAATAAATGAGAAAGCAAGAGAAAATTAAAAGAACAAGTGAAAAGAAGAAAAAAATGACTATAATTGAAACTAATTAATTTTCCTCGACCTTCGCCTCAAGATTGGTCTTTGGTCTCGAATGGGCAACATCAACTGCCAGATAATGTTTATTATTCACGGAGCTAGTCACATTTTAAGAAATAAAAAGAAATAGATTTTTTAATCTGCTCCAAAATAGTTGTTCCACTTCATTAATTTGCAAATTGATCAGAAGATTGCATGAATGTAGAGAAAAATTAGTTTAAATATTATACAACAACGTCCATTTCAAATACTTTTCTAAAGGTTAAAATTAGAGTTTAAATACTTAGTTCTTGATGGAGAAACAGTTTGTTACAAAATGCCATTTACGAGCATACCTGTTTCTTGGTGAGTGTGGTGAGCTTTTATTTACACTTGTATAAAGTAATTATAATAAAATGTATCAAGAAACCATTACAAAAACAGTCCAATGGATATTTTTAAATTGTTACTGCTATGTGTAATCAGGGTGATAAAACTATCATACAACACAATACTGTCTGTACAATTTGAACACACTGAAAGGTAATAGCTTCGTTTACGAGCTGGCATAAAGAGAATTGTGATTTTTATTATATTTTGTTTTAAATTGAAAGTTACTCGAAAATAATTTTAATTTAAACTCATGATTATATAGTATTTTTCCGTGCAGTCCAATCATTTGCCTTGGCAAAACAAAGTTATCAAAACAAAGCTTTGTTTTGGACTGTCCTCTTTAAATTTGATCTATGTTGTGTCATGCTTTGTAATTCCATTTTAGTGTGAAAATCCAATTGATGAAGAAACGATTAGGATATGGTTGGTTCCAACTCTATATAAACATGTCTTCAGGAAAACGAAGATATCGTCAAAATATGTGAATACAATGAGCAGAAGAAAGGGAGCGTATTCGAAAAGAAGCAACAGAGATAAAAGCATCAATGAATACACAGAAAGAACACATGAACACTGAGAGGGGGGCGGGGGAGAAAGACAGAGAGAGATTTAGCATGTGACATTCTGACAATTCCGATAAAGAGCCTTTCACTCAAAACTTCGAAGCTTTATTATGTCCAGCATCTATTCGGGAAAGATTCTGACAGGCGCACAGAAAATTTTGTTGAAACCAAGCTAGTATGGTATGACCGGTGACCTCATTGGGTCGATAATATTGTATCCAGAGAGAGAGAGATATTACCATTTTATTTTGTGTATTTTCTTTCAGATCAGCGCCATAATCATGCCGGTCTGAAACCAAAAAGAACTTTGTAGATTGTGTGCTTTGGCCTCGTCCTCTTTATTTGTATCTCAATAATTATTTCTTCCACCATTGATGTATCTTTATATCTTCGTATGACATCGGTATTTGTATGTCAATTAAAATTGAACCCTTTTACTTAATTTATTAATGATAAGTTATGCAATATATGCTTGATACAGATGTAACGAAATATTTTAGGGAACAGTTGTTTAGCTGCTTTTCTCTGTATATGCAGAACACAAAGGTAAATTTAGTTTCATTCACTAACAATGGTATTGGTTGAACGGCTGCACTCAAAGACGTATGAACTGCCAAAATTTGGAGTTATTGTTTAAATAAACGTCGAGTCATTCCTTCATGAAAAGCCTGCTATTGCTCGCACTCCATATCCACCTGCTTTATTCTTGTACGGCATCACCGAGAGATATACATTTTGTAAAAGCTTATCTGCTATCTGTAAGGATCGTCCAGTCATCAAACACACCTCTGATTTTATTAAATTTCAGACCAAAACAAAACATGATTTTGACAAGCTTCAAACTTTTTGTATTCAGCAAAAAGTTCAATTTGCTACTGAAAACAAAAGACCAGATCGTACCACTAAAGTTGTCATCAGAAAATTGCCACTAGACACTTCTGTTGAAGATATTGCTGCAGATCTTGTTTTACAAGGATTCTCTGTTGTTTCTGTCACGCAAATGCATGGTAAGGATAATACCACCAAGACTCAAATTAGATATCCACTGTTTCTTGCAACAATTCGTCAAGATGAACATTCATCTCAAATACTTTCTATACGCTACTTAGTCCATCATGTTATCAAAGTGGAACCTTACAAACGTTCGTCTATTCTCCAATGTCATAAATGTCAGCGCATCGGACATGTACAGTCATCGTGCTATAACTTACCTCGCTGTGTCAAATGTGGACAGCTTCATTTATCTACACAATGTCCAAAGAAAAACTCTGACGAGCCACCCCACTGTGTACACTGTGGCGGCACCCATACAGCTAATTACAGAGGGTGCAAAACTCTTCAAAAAATCATACTAAAGCAATCTGAAGCTAGATCTAAGGGGACAAATACTCGCAAGACATCTCCTCAGGGAGCCCAAAAATTTGCTTCACCTACTGCAGTCACTGCTCCGGCAGCCTCTACAAACACTTCAAATGTCACCGTTGGAGACATATTCAAAGAATTTTTTAAGATTTTTCAAGATTTAACCAGCAATGAACTGCTTCTATCACTCAGTGATGATTTGAATACTCTCAAGACTACACCCAAACTGTTAGACAAAATACCTACAATCATTGACATACTTCAGAAAGTATTTTCTGCGTGTAAAAAATAAATAAATTCTACATCAGTTCAATTCCGATATAATAAATTATCATAAATACAGTCACACTCACAACATCTCAGTGATTCAAGTCACCTTTCAGCAGCTGATATTTTCCATCTCCCCTCTTCTCTTCATATTTTCTAAATCACTTTATATTCTCATCAATTCCTGATAATACAGAACTGCGACAGTTGCGTTCTGTTTTTAATGATCAATATTTAATTCATCTTTGCCACTAACTTCTTTTCACATATAGAAGGCATGGACTCATCGTCCGAAACTTCAACTCCTGAAAAATTGCCAAATGAACGGAACGGAATTCTTTGAACTAATTTTTAAAATATTATTTGACCTTAGAATTTTGTTACATCTTATATATACATAAGTGTCATTGTTGGATAGGAAGTGGTCTTTTCTCGCGTGTGTTCTGTTTGAGAGGATGTTCATGAGAAAAACAATTTTTAACGAACTTTAAAATCAAGACATTTCCAGTCTATTATAATTAAATAATGTATTTGTGGTATTTAGATAAAGATATAGATTGTATCTTTAGACTCATGTGTGATAGAGACAGGGGTGAAGTGTTAAATCCGTGTATCAAGTTCCTTTAAAATCAGTTATTCTCGTTTTATAGGTATGGTGATTTCTAAATGCCGGATAGATATACCGCATAGAATTGTTATCAGGGTTTCTTTACCTTAAAACAAAGGGGGGACCATAACTCAGTTGATAGGGTATTGGCTTCGTATTTGGAAGGTTCTGGTATCGAGTTTATTTGCTGGTCATCCTGGCTGAGATTTTTCAGGGCCTCCCTCGGCAATTCTGGTTAATGGAGGGATGATACCTCTACAAACTAGGCCGATTCCTTCCCACATATTCTTCTCTATTATATCTCAGCATACTCCAGCGATTCCTAAAGAGCAAACGTAATTAAATTCTTTACCTAGAACTGTCACAATATAGTACTATCTTTGATATTTGTTATGTAGCGAAGCTATTCTATTTGAGGCTAAGCTTCAGACTATTCAAAAAATCTTTGGTACTTTATAAGTCGAGTTCCTGAAGATCTAATATTCATACCCAGGATGTCATCTCATTGTTTCCAGTACAAAATTGAAATTCAGACACAGTTAAAAAGAAAATAACTACTTTTGGATTACTTTTCATGATACTTTTTCGTCCTTTACTTTCATTATGATTTCCTAAACCTACAAGTCTTACGTCAATATTTTCGAAATATCATGTCACTTATGTAAAAGCTGTGTTAGCCCCGAAACTACGCTTTAAATAAACGATTTTCTTGGTTGTAAGGGCTTGTAAGGTTATATATATGCGCGGTGCCCAACGCACATGAACATAAATATTATCAAGAGATACCCTCAGAAGTGATGAACAAACGCTGAAATTTTGAAACGATATATATTGTCATTACAAAGTTATAAACTAATTGACCATAACAACGCACAACTTTACCCGCATAATTAAAGCATTGTGTAAATGTAAAGCGTTGGGGGATTCGGAAATATCAATATTAATTCATCTTGGACTAAACGGAACAGAATAAAATTAGCAGCTTGCCGACAAACAAATTGGAGCGAAGAAGAGCGAGGCAAAACGTTGTCGTACTAAACTAAACCCATAAGTGAATGCCTCGCTCCGCTTCCCTCTGCTTAGCCACTATAATTTAAATCAGGTAGCTGGCAGAAAATTCGACATGTTTGCAAATTTTCCCATTGACAAGGCGACGGCGGTCCTTTGGCGGGCCGACGGCGACGAATAATATACATTATTATTCAAATATTAATATTGTATATTTTTCTAATATACAAGTTGCCCATAGGTATATTTTGTTTGTCGTTCGCATTGCTTATTTTCAACCGCCTTCTTAGCAAATGAATGTCGCAGTAACAGCGCGGTATACACTGCTGATATCCGCTGTTCACCCGACAATAACAAGTGATAATCTGCGTAACGGCGGGAAGGAGTTGGCGGCCCACATGTCATTTTCCGCTCGGGCGGGATCCCGCCGTCGGACCGCTCGAGTGCATCGCATAATAGCAACTATACCGGCAAACGACGAGCTCACGACAACTAACCGCCAGTACATATCTACTGTAATGGTTATCGCTCTGTACCCAACGGCGGGCCGAGAGCATCGGCGGCAAATTGTCAGTGGGGCTTCCACGTACCCCTATTATCTATTCACAAGGTGTTAGTCCAAGTATCGCACGAAAAAATATGTTTTTCTTATACTTCCGTAACGTATAGTTCATCGAATTTTTACTGCTTTAAGTGAATATGTGTTTCGTAATTATTATTAGTTTCATTTTTATCCCACGCAGTTCACAGGATATTGAAAGTACATCGTATATACAATAAGTAGTTTCTCAATAAATTGTGTGTGTTTGTTGTGTTCACCTCATGTTTTTGAAAGGTATTAGCGCGCATAAATTTCCCCATGCTAAACAAAGTTCCGTTTTTTTTATTAAACACAAATTATGAGCATATTACTTTGAGCTCTAAAAGTAGTGTGGTTCTGTCTAGAATATATGATTTTCAACATTTGCTTCAACAATAATTTTCATGAGCATTGTTTCCTTCATTTTAATATTTTCTGCCAATTCATACAGTGAAAATTAATATGTAACTAAAATATTTCAATAATTACTGCTCAAATAATTATTTACAGTGCATTAGTCAATCTTAATATAACCTACATAGGATGTAACAAAAAATATATTCTTATCCGAAAACAAAGTTGGGTGTATGAGGTTGAGAATTTCGCCTTTTCCGAAGGCTTTACTTTCCTTTCTCGGGTCCGTCTATGGCATACGTGCGTAATCTTGATGAAACGACTTTCCCCTTTAGATATAAATATGGAGAAACTTAACATCACGAAATTGCCGGCTCGTACCTTACTGATTTAGGCATAGGTTTGTTTTGCTTTGCTCCACTCCAACGAGGTTTTCGGTATGCTGCTACAATAAGGAAGAGGGCCTAAATTGAAGATACAGTTACCCTATTGTGACAGAGCGAAACCTCCTAGAAAACATCGGTCAAGCTGGCTGATGGGTTCACCTCCAGACCCTGCCGATTGCGAAGGCAACTGACAAGCAATCATACTGATGAGGCAGAAAAGAAATATATATTTTTCTTCAATCATTATTAGAATGTGAAAGTATGTGGACATGCAAATTTTGGCCACTGGAATGCAATTACTTTGAGAGAATCGATGATTTTATAAAATTCAAATTCTGTCCGTAAAAAGTGATCAAAAAGTGTGGATATATTGTCATGTTCTTAAATTGGTGAAATAAATGGAAGGAAATTGCACAGTAAGGGGTACTGGTTGGAAGGTGCTACCTGCTATACTGCATGTTCTTTATTCCCGCCATCGTGAAGTCCGCCATATTTAACTTTGATTAATTTCTTAAATGAGAAAGAGGTAGTGTAATAATTGTCATTCTGGGCGATAATTTTACGAGGAATACATTTGTGAAGTCAGTTTATCGGTAAATGTATTATTGTGAGGGATAAGCGTCTATGTCACTTCTATGTGGGTAATGATGCAGTAGTCTGTAAACACCCATTTCGTTTTGAAATAACGAAAGGAATGAAACCCAAAAAATACAAATCCATATAGATAGGACACTACACCCAGGAACAATTTTCATGCATTTCGGTTTTATTTCCATTGTTAGTTCAAAACGGAATCGGTGTTTTCAGGCTATTGCATCATTACTCGCATAGAAGTGACATACTCTGTTATTTCTCACAATAATACATTTACGACAAAACTGACTTCACAAACGTATTTGTAAAATTGTAGTTTATAATGACATATTACGAAATCCCCTTCTATGTAAGAAAATCAATCGAGATCGATATGGGGAACTTCAAGATGACGGTCATGTAGAACATAACCTTCAACAGGTAGCGCCTTCCACCAAGTACCCATTACTGTGTAATTGCCTTCCATTTCTTTCACCAATTTAAGAATATAAGGATATATCCATACTTTTTTATCACTTTCTACAGACATAATTTGCCTTAATATCATCAATATATCCCAAAGTAATTACGCTCGAGTGGCCAGAATTTGCATGTGCACATTCTTGTACATTCTAATGATGACGAATATACAAGGTGTTTTTTTAGAAGGGTGGATTTCGTTCGGTCCTAACATCATTAAATATTGTCGAATTTTAATTGCGGTTTGTTACAAATGTAGCAGAAATGATGAAACGTTTTGCAGTAAGGATTGTAATCACTTACCTTTAAAGCAGATGTTGGAAATGGCCTCCATCTCTTAGGCCCAGTCGAACCCATCGCTCCATGTTCACTGCAGTAGCCCGCAATGTATCCTGGATGTCGTTTGCAATTTCGCTTGTGATGTTAGCTCGCAAATGTTCCACTGTTCGTGGGTTATTATGGTACACACAACCCTTCAGATAACCCCATAAAAAGTGATCTGAGGACGAAAGATCAGGAGACCTCGGGGTCCACTAGTTCTTAGAAATTATCCGATTACCAAAACAACTGCTGATCAGGGCCATACTTTCATGAGGAGTGTGGTATGGTGCCAATAATAACATTCTGTTAGTTCAGTATCGTCCAGCTGTTGAACAAATTCAGTAAAAATGTTCATATAACGAGCTGTATTCACTGAACCCTCGAAAAACAACAGGGTCCTACTATTCGTGTTGCGGATACAACACAACACACTCCAATTTTGACGACATGGAGCTTGACCTTAATTAGCTTATGTGAATTTTCTGATGCCTACGTGCTCATATTCTGAGGGTTCACGTAGCCAGTCAATTGGAACCATGATTTGTACGTAAACCACGTGATTTAAAAAATGTCTGGGATAACGGGTATTGAACTGAATGAACCATTGACAGAAGGTGACATGTTTATCCCGATCTGGGTAGCGCAATTCCTGAACAGCAATTACTTTGTAAGTTCGTAATCGTGCTTCCTTAGCAGCATTCCGATGCGTAGAGTATCTGTATCCCGCCTCCAACGCCGGAGAGACTTTTTTTGCTTATCTCACAAGACGAGCCCTTACATCAACAACAATGTACGTCGCGATCCATGCTTACCTCTTTCACTAAGAAGCGACCCAGTCGTTTCCAGCTTCTTTACCCGAGCCAATATTGTGTCCCGTTTAGGTGCACCTGGGTAGTTCTCATAATAGGGGCAAATATGATGTCCCTATTCAATAATTTTAAAATAACGAAGGTTTTATTGCGCTCAAATTAAAATATATGTGTGATATAGTCCCTTGAACAATATAATGCACAGATCTTGTTCACAATTTACTATTCGTAGAAAATTGATTGGTGCAAAATTTAAAACTAAATGGAGAATGTCATTAGCATGGATGTCCCTAACTACATTTTCATTGTTTTTGTCCTTATAATGTAACTGTTTTTATCCCTACATCTTTGGTAGTAAGTGACAATATTCTATCGATGTTGAAATTTACTGAGCTCAAAACTTTGCTTCGAATCTTAATTTAATCATACCACATCAATTCTATAATATTTGTCCCTTATGTCTGCAGTCATTAGCATGGAGACATTTTAAAGCGATATATCATTCGCGTGAAAGAGAAATGTGACCTGCCAACAGTGTGACTAGAACGCTTTTCGTGTACCATTTGTTGGCCAGTGCTGTTGGAGGGAAAATCGTCGCAAAAGCACGACATAACGAACTGTGTGTTTTAGTTTCCGGCTGAGTAGGAAAATTGATTGTCATTAGCGTGGAGACTGTGAAAGTGAAGGTATGTATCAAATCACTGTGATATTGTTCCTATTTGTACAGTTTTAGGTACTTAAGCATTGCAAGTAATGTCGTTAATAATTTCTCGAATTGGCGGTAGTACGAGCTCAAAAACGCAGTTTTGTCATTAGCATGGATAGTAATATATGTCATTAGCATGGAAATTTTGGACCATGCTAATGACTTGATCAACCATACTAGTGACACATGAGGAGGATATTTTCTTTTTATTATGAGAACATGGAAATATACCTTTCAAAATTGCATCTAAAACCCTCAGGTTTGTTTCTAGTACGAATGACATATTTCAGTGACAACTCATCAGAATTGTGGGGGTGGGGGTGTTCACAATCTAAGTAGTGATCATTAAACATGCATTTGGTAAATTACGTTGCGCAAATATGTATAGGGTAAAAGTTCGTATCTACCTTAACAACATATTTGTGAACTTAATTGTAAAAAATAAAATTTTCTTTATTGTAATTCACACATGTAAGAATTGTATGGGCGATAACATATTATTCTTATAGTTTGTGATAGCAACTTTAATAGATACTACAGTATTGAAGTATGTTTATATATTTATTGTGTTCGCGAATTCTCATCACAGCACTTCAATATTATGTTCTTCAGTATCACCAATCAGATGGGAAGGAAAAGAGATCGTTATTAATAGGGAATACATCTTAAGAAACGAGAATGTGAAAGGCGACGGAGGGAGAGTATCAAAAAATACCCTGAGAGGTTCGAGCAGCTTCGAAAGAAAAAGGACGAAATATATGAACGCGGTAAACTGTCTGGGCGAATAAAACAGGTTGCCGACATGACTTCAAGAGTACGTCGAGTTCAAAGATGTGTATGGAGAGATGCCCAGAAATCATCAAGACAACGTAGATGATTTTTAGAAGAAGAAAGATTTTTAGACAACGTAGAAGAAAGATGATTTTTTTCACAATCAACTAAGGAACAATTCCTCTCCACCAGCTGATGAGGAAACCAGAAGTATGAAAATCATAAATATTGTCCCTTCAACCTCTACTGCTCCTAGTCTCCGTGTTCCAAGAAAACCATCCCTTGTGCTTTCTGAAAGATGGCAAAAAATATATAGGCCATAAGTGTGTTAGACGTGATCGTGCAAAAACATACAGAAGACTGAAAAAGATGAATGCTGAAAATAAAAAAATTAAGAAAATAAGACAAATATAAGGAAAGGTACTACCATTTGAAGAAAAGAGACTCCATCAAGAAATTCATGAGTGATTCTGGAACTCCTAGAACAAACGTGTATAAATTTCTGAGAGGGAGAACTGTGCCCCGGTATGTCACAAAGAGGCTTGTTTTTGGAGAAGTTTTAAAATCCGAACTTGAAACAGGCTTTAAACACTTAAAGACCAACAAATACAAGCAAATATTTAGAAAGGTCATACCAGGAAGAATAATACGAAAATGCAACCTACATAATCAGGCTAAACCATTTCTACAATACAAACTTAGTACATCTAATATAAAATTTCGTACATCGAAATATTGTTATGAACGAGACGAAAGTGCCCCCCAATATGTCTTCTTTACACGCAAAGTTCAGGAATTTCTTGAAGATGATGAAAATTCCACACTGTGCCCAGGAAAAACAACACAATTCAAAAAAATTGTGTTACGAAACAGAGGCGAAATTTAAACGAAAGTTTAAAAAATTTGCACCTAAAATTTAACCAGAAGTGTTAATTTAAGATAAGTTACAGTATCTTATGCCGTCTAAAGCCATTCTGGATTGTTGCCCAAAAGGTAGCGGATAGAGATACGTGCCTTTGTATAAAACATAAGAATGTGCGTTTATTGGCTCGGAGATTGTGTCATTTAAATGTTAACAAGCAAACTACTTTGGAAGAAATAATATCGTATATGACTTGCAGTGATATTACCGAAATGTGTATTTCAAGGAAGTGTGACTGTTGTCGAAACAATCGACTGATGTTACAGAT